>JABWIB010002911.1:7350-18187 GCA_016617825.1 Platyplectrum ornatum | reverse complement strand
CAACATGCAGACGCGGTGACCTCGCGCCTGCGTACTTGTAACCTCGCGGCTGCGAGTTTATCGCAGCCGCGGGTTACCCAAACGCGACTTTTGTGAATTTCCCCCCCAGACTGATAAGATTATGCAAGGTACCACAATGGCTTTTGGTCTCGAGTTACTAAATATCTCCTTCTTTTAGGTCATGAGAATTTATTTATTATTAATTCTTCTTCTTAAAAGATAACTGCCAAAAAATCATTAATTGTTTCAAGGATAATCTTTTCTGAGGTTAATTAGCTTATACAGATATTAGAGAATAAGCATTTTAGCTTCAATTAACCTATTAAATAATATAAGTGAAAGGCATAACATCAGGCTTTTCAGTGTAATTAAACAATAAATTAAGCACCTGAAGTTTTGCAGAGTGAATGGCGAAAAGTCAAATATTTTAGCACATTAAATTGCAGGAAGAAAATGGAGGTTCAAGCGAGGTCAGAAAATAAAATTTTTAATTGTAAATGAGTTGCTTTATAATAGAAAAGAGCAAAGATTCACATTCATCAATTCTGAATGTCCTGGGTTGTCACACTCATTTACTAATCCTTCAAAATACTGGAGCAATCACAATGTATTTCGGTGTAGACTAATGGGTTGGGGCATTGTGCCTCTTTCTAGCAAGTGATAGAAAAATGTCCTTGACCAGTTGGGAAAGAACCATCTACTTGACTAAAGGAAATACACATTTTTATGATGAGTTATTGGTTAGTGATAATGAATGCATATATTATTTTTTACTAAACTCCCTTTGTAGTAATTGTGTTTATACTCTTATTTGCAAAACTCTGATTTCCGCTAAAGCTCATTGCCATCCAAATAAGTTTTGAAAACATCCACTTTGCAAATTAATTCTCCTATTTCAACAAATACCCGTTTGCCTTTGCAATAGTGTTTCAGGGCGTTAGGCCTGTGGGAGATTGAGTGTTAGGCTCATAGAAGGGGAAGGCAAAGGTTAGGCAGTGGGAGTTGGAGGGTTAGGGTTAGGCTGTAAGAATGAGAAGGCTAGGGTTAGGATGACAGAAGAGTTAGACTGCAGAGAATAGAGGGTTAGTTCAGTAGTTAGACATGGAACGTTGCTGCAAGAGATAGAGGGTTACGTTTAGTGTGATAGAAGGGGAGGGTTAGGGTGATGCAAACTTCTAAACAAGCAAGATTTAGAAAAGGATGAGGCACCCGTGACCACATTACCAACCTTCAATGGATCATGGAAAAAAACAGGGAATACTGTACAAAAAAGACATACTCATGTGTTTCATTGACTATGTGAAAGCATGTGACTGCATGATAAGCTCTGAAAAGTATTGGGAGACCTAAGAAGCCCTAAACTGAGTGATTAGATCACTATATGACAACCAAGAAGGAACCGTAAGAACAGGGACACCAAAAGGATAAGCTTCGGCAAAGGTGTGCGTCAAGGCTGTATTCTTTCTCCATTACTTTTCAACATGTATGAAGAAAATATGAGAAAGCTAGACCTAGACGAGATTGACGACCGAATTTTTAGCGATCTATGTTATACAGATGACACCATCTTGCATGCAGAAACTGAGGAAGATCTAAAGCAGCTAATCCAAAATCATGACACCAGCAAATGAAGAAGTTAAAATAAAGCTCAAGAAGATATTGAAAACATTCAGAACTTAATTTTTTAGGTTCTAAAATTGACCATAATGCGGAATCATGCCATGAAATCAAGCAGAGTATAGTACTGGATCATAGCGTTCAACATCTGTAAAAGCAAACATGTCAGCCTCATAACTAAATACAGACTGGTTCACGCCATAGTGTTTCCGATCACCACGCACGGAAGCAAAAGGTGGAACCTGAGAATAGCAAACAGACAAAGTATTGATGCCTTTGAATTGTGATGGAGAAAACTGCTCTGTATACCTTGGACAGCAAAAATAACAAACAAAAAAGTCTTTAATCACATAAAGCCAGATATATCTCTTGAGGGTACCCAAAAACCAAAACCCAAAACTAAGACTGACATATTTGGGATATGTGCTGTGTGCAAATGGCTTGGAGAAGGACATCATGCTTGGAAAAGTCAGAGGAAAGAGAAGACCAGGTCGAAGACGAATACGTTGGATAGACACAATCAAAACTGAGACAGGAAAGTGTCTGCAACAGCTAAAGGAAACCATCATCTATAGAAAGTAATGGAGGAAGTGGTCCCATAAAGTCGTCGAGGGTCAGACATGACAAAACAGATAAATCATCATCATCATATAGCAGTCGACGACTTACTGCTGTATCTACTGCAGTGTCTAAAACATAACACACACCTGCCAACCTGTGGCTTATCAGTTGTGAACCTATAAGTCCCCAAAATGCTTTGCAGGTATCAGCTATGTCTAATGCAATCTATTCCTATATTATTAGACATTTGTTTGCTAATTTGTAGTTTGGACCGGCCAGTCATCATGTGAACTATTGTATCCTGACAATAAAAGATTTCTGCAGAACTGTATAAAAAGAAATTTGCTGCAATAAGCAAAAATGGAATACTGGAAGCAAGAAGATGGAACATCACAGCTTTCATGCTTTAATATGCTGATACTGGAGGAATATTGGTTCTTTGTAGTACAATAATCATCTCTAATTTGTTCTCAGAATGGTACTTTTCTATTGTTCTGATACAGCTGGACTAACTGTCTAGCAACTAGCGAACTGTGAAAGGTCTTTATTCTAATGCAATAAGCTTTTAANTCATTCTTACATTCTGAAAAGGCGATTACAAGTAGCACAAAAAAATATCGCAAAATACTTGAGTCTATTGGAGTCTATTGGAGTCATAACATTACTGTCTCCCTCTCTTATTTACCAGCCACACACTCGACTCTTAAATATGAGCCGTAACATGTGTCACAGAAGAAATCAAATTAACAGAACAATAATGACCATGTCATGGTGATATCTGTAAAGTACAGTATCCATGTATCTGAAGTACAGGGGATAAAGGTAGTTAAGGTATACTAGACGGGGCGTGAGTGGAGAACTGTATTAAAGAGGGGACAATGGCATAGAGGGGATAGTGATGGAGATGGCTATACTAGATGGTATAATAAAGGGGACAGTAGGGGGTATTATAGAAGGCATAGACAGTGGCATAGAGAGGATAGTGGCAGAGAAGGGTATATTAGACAGAACAGTAGCAGAAAAGGGTATAATAAAGATGACAGTAGAGTAAAGGTTTGTAATAGAGGGGGCAGTGGAGGTGTATGGTATAATAGAAAGGACAGTATAGGAGAGCAGTGTAGAGGGGACAGGTGTATAGAAGGAATAGTGACTAAAACCATCACAACTGTCCAGGAAAAGTACTTAATTAGCTTACGCCTACATTAGCTATCTCAGATTCTTTTGAGATGTAATATGGTATGTATATGTATATCTTTATTTCATTACATATATTTCCAAATGATATAGTATATAATGTGTGCAGGGGACCCTATATGTAAGTTGCCCAGGGGCCCCCAGAAACCTTAATCCATCCCTTTCAGTTACGTTATGTTGGCAGGTTTCATAAGCCAGTAACTTGTCCGTCATATAAAATTATAGAAAGAGATCATTTAACTGGCGGGTGCTTTGCAGCTCTTGTACAGCTATACCTAAAGTCTTTAGGGAAGACGTTTCTGTTTGTATAAAACAGTGCACTCCACAGAAATATAATTACACAGCTACACATCTAAGCCAAAAGGTGTTTTCATAGAAGAATTTTGAATTCAAGTCTTTCGTGAGCTGGAATTTTGCCCAGAAGCAATTTAATATCCTCACATGTCTCCTAACACAATGCCATCATAAGCTCAACTTCCAGTGAGGTCACTTAACAAATACCCAATGTAGTGAGTACCGGGAACCCCGGCTCCATCTGGCAGCTTGCAGTTGGCCTGCTCACCTGTATTCATTCTGTAGCTTGAATCATGGAGGTTGCATCTCATATCTCTTCTCCACCAAGAACCCAGGTTCAGACCTGGGTTTTTACCCTGCATTTTTCCCAGGTCAAAAAAAAGACACCTTTTCCACTGCATGGTGAACCTGGGTTGACACCATTTCCACTGCAGTGACCCGGGTAAAAACCCTGCATTAGTCCCAGTTAAAAACCTGGGTTACTTTACCCGGGTTTAATCTCTTGGGACCCTTTTCCACCAAAATAAACCTGGGTCTATGTGCATAAACCCGGGTCAGTGAATAGGGGTATCCTCTCCACTGTTCCTGAAATTGGTAAAATGCAATGACTGCTTAAGACAGTCACTCAAAATCAGGGCTGAGTAACACAAGGTGGGCGCTCCCAGAAGAGGTTCGATACCAACAAGCTGAGGTCTCATACACCACATCTAGACCAAATGTCACAGTGAATGTAGTATCGGACTCTCTCCATGGAGGTTGCCTGTGTTCCTAGACGTGCCACTGTGCAGTCCAATCCATTGTCTGGTTGCTGTTCCCTCTCATGGATTTCGCCTGACACCTGACTCTCATCCGTATTTCTGCTTCCATTTACCTGCTATTTACCTGTTCTATTGCATTGCAGCATTTTTGCCTCTTGCTATTTACCTGCTACTCCCTGTTCTATTACAATTCATTGTCTGTGTCTCTTGTTATTTACCTGTTGCTTTTCTATTGCATACCAATATCTCAGTGTCTCTTGCCATTTACCAGTCACTCTTTGTACTGCTGCATTCTACTTGTTTGTTTTCTGTCTTGTATGTAATAAATCAACAATCTGATTTGCTTGCTAGTTTCTAGTCTTTGAATTGCATCACACCAGGGTGTCTGTGACACCAAATCGCTGTTTGCAAATACACTGTGAGCAGCCCTATGCCTGATGACAGTGCTGTTTTTGGCAAGAAAAAATTCACAATAAGCGAAATGTATCAATGGTACTTCCTCATTTTTATGCCCCCCTTTTACCTATCGCCAGGTACTTTGCTGCTACAGCCCCCGGGGTCCAGAAATTAAGAGACCAGCATGTGTCTATGCAGGGGACCCTTGGCTTTCCACACATGGTAGCCACAAGGAGCTACGACCTCTTGAACCGGACTGGTGCTGGTTCAAAGCCACCCCTCCCACTCCCATCCCAGAGCTGGCCCTTATTAAAGTCAATGGGGGATCTTGTGCTAACTTCGAGAGGGTGCAGCTCAGGCCCTCTCTGTCCAATATGGAAACAACAGACATGTACATCAGCAGGGGACCCTTAGCTATCCGAACAGGGTAGACAAGAAGAGATCCGACCTCGAGAACCAGAGTGGTGCCGGTCCAAAGCCACCCTCCCATCCGGGGGCCGCAAAGATGAGGAAGTACCGTAACATTACCTGGTAAAGAGGACTCTGCAAATTAAAAGGACTTGAATACCTTTCACCAAAAGTTAATATTTTACTCTAACCCAGAGGAACCCTTAGGGTCTCCATAATTTTTAGACAAAATAATTTCCCATTTTTTAAGATTTTGAGTCATAATACTGTAATAACTATTAAGGTAAAGACACAAATACTTCGGGTTCATATCAAATATTGTGTTGTTCCTATACATGACATAAAATTGCGCTTCTAACTAACACTACCCATGTGTCACTACATCGGAAAAAACATTCTGTGGCACCCCAATGAGAGTGTTGTGGCACCCCAGGGAGCCTAGGCACACAGTTTGGGAACCACTGCTCTAACCCCAACCCTTACCCTAATTCTTACCCTTTCCCTTCCCCTCTCCTTAACTGTAACCTTCCCATTCTAATAACTATGCCTTCCTCGCAGTGTAACCCTAACCTTTCCTTTCTATTAACTGTCCACTCTCTGCAGGCTAACCCTAATTTTCCCCTTCTAATTTCTGTGCCATCCCCTTCCCCTCCCCACAGCCTAAAGGTGGCCATCCACGGGCCAATTTTCAGCCTATGGATAGACACGTAAAAAAAAAAGTCGATAAAACGTCGAAAGATCTAAACAAACAATATCGTTGATCAATCAGATTTTCCAATTGATCAGAGATGATCGTTTGCTTGTTCTAAATTCCTGGGGTCTTCGCCGGGCACCTTCTTCTCTGATGGGCCGGCGTCTCCAACTTGTACGGAGAGAGGCTGTATATGCCCAGTGAAGACCCCAGGAATGTGATTGTTTTATTTATTTTTTTCCTTAATTTTTATAGGTATTTTAACATTTTTTACTGGTCACCATGAGAACTATGTTGTTCTCGTGGATGGCCAGATTAACACTAACCTTTAACTTTCCCAACCCTGATCGTCTCCATTTATGAGGTTTTACCTGTTCTTAAATACATTTTTTTTAAATGTATTATCTCTGACAATGATACAGATGGAAATCAGCTGTCGGCCGTGTCACTGACATATTAGGGGGCGTTCAGCTTCAAAAATGTATCCCATGCATAATGATGGATGCTGCTTGCAAAGAATGCGAAAGGAGAATATTATTAGAAATAGTTCATTGTAACTTTTGTAATAATGTTTAAAAAAATAGATTAAAATCAAATATATAAATATAATAAATATTCTCTTATCTACTGCATTTGTAAATGTATTGGATCCGATTGGTACATGACATGTTCCGCTAAACAGGAAAGATTCTGTGAGATTGTGGAACCAATAGATGTGGCTGCTTCTGGAAGGAATTCTGGGCTTCATTACAATTGTATTGAAAACAATAAGCAAACTACAAAGCGGAACACAATGTCCTTGTATTCTTAGAGGAAAAACATCACACTGAAATTGGCTTTAATCTGCGGTCACTGAATTACAAAAATGATTTGAAAAAATATAAGAAAATAATAAATCTTAAACCAGACACTATAATCCCCCTTTACNCCAAACTATATTTACAACAAATGCACAGCTGACCTTTTCTCCTACAGTATGTATAAAGGTAATAAGAGACGTCAATTACAGAAAGAAAAATGTGAAGATGACTAAATCTAAATTTTGGAAATAAACGTTCACATGGCAGCAAATAAGTAGATTACCAGTGTTCCCAGCAGTGAAGACATAATATTTGCGTTTGTGAAACATTTATAATAACATAGAATGGCTGCCAACCGCTATGGTTTGTGTATTACAACAAATGCGGGTTGTGTCCTGATTGGGACAGGCATAGGAGGGGTTTGGCCTCTTCATTACATCCAGAATTCCTACAGAAAGAGATATTTGTCCAACTTCCAATACTCCAAGTACTACCAGTGGCTGAACTAACCAGGGCAAACAGGCCACACAAGAATAGGGGTAGTACATAAGGCATGTGAAATAATAATAATAATATTAATAATAATAATAAAATGGTCAGTGCTCCAATGTACACCAATGTTAGTAGCAAAACTAATGATGATTTTAGTATAAAAAAAGTGTTCAAGTTTGTATCAATCATAATATAAATGAAAACTAGTTAGCAAAGTCATTGTAAATTGGGTAGTTAAATGTTAAAAACTAGCTTGTTTGAACAGGTGAGTGTTAAGGGAGTGCTTGAAAATTTGTAGAGTACAGGATAGTCTTAATGGGTGAGGAAGGTTAATCCACAAAATGGGTGCAGCCCGGGTAATGTCCTCTAACCAGAAATCAGCGCATTTGTTTATGGCCGATTCAGTTCAGGCTTTAGACGCGAAAAAGCAGGTTTTTCACATATAATTCGGTACTACTTAATCACATCTTTTTATACGTGGGTCTAAGTTGCGAATATTCTCCCTATACTTTTGTGTAAGGGGGAAAAACTTTGCGACCAAGAGATTGAATCAGACCCATCGTATGATGAGAGAGCATATTCATCTTGGTGCACACATATTTTTCCAATTTCCCTGTAGGACTGGCATCATTAGGCAGACTGGTATATTACAGAAAACCAGAAACATCCTTTCTTAGAACGTATGCATTTTATGTATATTGTATCTTTGATGTACAATGAAGCATTATAGATCTAACCTGAGTGTTTCTATAACCCTTTTTTAAACTTTCATTTATTGTGATAACAGAAAACAGTTTACAATTAAATATGAAGCAAAAACACAGTCTATCATCAATTTAAACAGCAGGAGCAAGATAAACGATACATGAACAAAAGGGGGGGGCAAAAAACATGGAGGTCAAACAGTGACATCTATAGGGTGAAAAACAGGGAATAGAGGAGTGGGGTTGGGTCAACGAAGTTTTATTATGAGTGGTAAAGACTAAGGGAGGATAAGAGGAGGTGCAGACNANGTCGTGAAAGACACAGGATAGGAGGAGAGGTGTTCAGGGGGCTGGGGGGGAGCGCTGGTAAGCGAACCAAGGTCCCAAACTGCATTATACGTTTCCTCAGTGCCACTGAGGTAGGAGGTAAGCTTTTCCATACACGCGACATACAAGACATAGCAAACCAGGGAGGACATAGATGGGGGTGCAAGTTGCTTCCATGCTTTAGCAATGAGACACTTGGCGGCGGCCAGGATATGTAAGGCCAGTTTACGGGAGTGTGCATCAATATTGGGGATGGGAGAACACAACAAAAAGGTCCAGGGGGATTTAGAGATCGGGGATGAGAAAAGAGAGGATATAAACGATTGGACCGAGTCCCAAAAATGGGAGATTTTCGGGCATGTCCACCAAATATGAAGGAACGAACCAGTCTGTCCGCAACCTCTCCAACACAGGGGGGAGGACGTGGGATAGATATGCACTAGGCGGTCTGGGGTATAATACCACCTATTATACCACCTAATAGATTTTATAAGCATTTTCCTTAATCATAGTACAAATAGAGGCCTTGGAGATTTGAAGGCGAATGGTTTCCCAGGGCTCATCATCATCAGGGCATGGCCCCAAATCCCTCTCCCAGCTCCGCTCATGGAGAGCTTGGGGACCAAGCTGGGCCTCCAGCAGCACAGTGTAGGCAGCAGAGACCGGTCCCCTTCGCAAAGGATGCCGAAGTCTATAACCCTTTTTGTTACCTATACATCTATTTTAGTCAATTTAGAAATTATATCAATATAACTTTGTTAAAAATACAACATACTGTATTGTGTCCTATGTTAAGAACGATCCATGTGTTAAGAGCATGCACAAATGACCTTATGAAAACACCAGGATGTAATCCTGATCTGGAAATATGATATTCCACTATATTTTATTTTTCTTATTTTGCAAGGGGTCATCCTGTTGAAATTTCAGCAATCAATACACAATGTCATCTTGAAGAATGATCCAATTATTATTGCTAGTGCTATCCAACAAGAGATCATAATAAAGTATCAGCTCAATAAGATCCTTGATAATTTCCCCTGGAGAGGGCTCTGAAGCCCTGTAGAAGTCATTCGTCATCCGAAATGTTTACATTCAGAACCTTCATATGTCCGAAATGCAAATGCAAATGTAAGGCTGTGAATTAATGCTGAACTTGTGCATGCTCAGCAATTATAGCACTAATATTTACTATACTTTATTAGTGTGTTCTTTTTTAATTGATCATATTATAACCTTGTGTCACATTGTAAAATCCTATTATGTCTAGCCAGGGGCAGAACGTGACAAGTTCAAGCCCCAAGAAGGTGTGACTAAAGTCTGAATGGGGAGAGCTGTGTGATGCTGGTTATAAATACATTGTGCTATTTTAAACTCTCAACCTCTGACAGCTTGCTTACAGTGCTGGTGGAGCAGCTGCCACAGGATTCCCCTCTCCTCTTCACCATGTAGCAGCCGCAGTCCTTGCCACCTCTATAGTTACACCCCTGTGTCTAACTGGTGTCACCTATTGTCAGCACTAGAAGCTGGAGGAATCTCTGCCCCATTATAGATGATTTAGGGAATATTTGATGCTGCATTTAGAGACAAAAGTATATTCCATTTCATTTCCTGGAGCTGTAATGATGAATGTAACTAATTTGGAAATGATAAAACTAACATAGTGGTGTAAATCCAAAACAAGTATAAATATAAATATATTCCTTACATTGCCCTTATGCCTGTTCCTGTCCCCCCTCTCAACTGCACTGTCTGTGCCTTCTCCTCTGCCCTCCCCCAGCATTCTCCTGCTGAAGAGTGTCAAACAGTTAACAATGTAGGCCATTAAAGTGTCAGCACTGTGAGCATTGCGCATTGTACTCTTGTGCTTTTACTTCATGAAGGCAGAGGCACTACTTCTAAATGTCCATACCACCACTTCTAAATGTCCATACCACCACTTCTAAATGTCCATACCATCACTTCTAAATGTCCATACCATCACTTCTAAATGTCCATACTGCTACTTCTAAATGTCCATACCACCGCTTCTAAATGTCCATACTGCTACTTCTAAATGTCCATACCGCCACTACTAAATGTCCATACCACCACTTCTAAATGTCCATACTGCCACTTCTACATGTCCATACCATCACTTCTAAATGTCCATACCACCACTTCTAAATGTCCATACCACCAATTCTAAATGTCCATACTGCTACTTCTAAATGTACAAATCACCACTTCTAAATGTCCATAACACCACTTCTAAATGTCCATACCACCCCTTCTAAATGTCCATACCATCACTTCTAAATGTCCATACCACCACTTCTAAATATCCATACCACCACTTCTAAATGTCCATACCACCACTTCTAAATGTCCATACCACCACTTCTAAATATCCATACCACCACTTCTAAATATCCATACCACCACTTCTAAATATCCATATTGCTACTTCTAAATGTCCATATCACCACTTCTAAATGTCCATACTGCTACTTCTAAATGTCCATACCACCACTTCTAAATGTCCATACTGCTACTTCTAAATGTCCATACCGCCACTACTAAATGTCCATACCACCACTTCTAAATGTCCATACC
>JABWIB010002910.1:44553-56073 GCA_016617825.1 Platyplectrum ornatum | reverse complement strand
TAGCACAGAGAGAGAACAGTCAGACAACACAAGCAGAGAACAACCAGAAACACAGGCAGAGAGAACAGTCAGACACCAGGTAGAGAGAATACAGAGAACAGACTGGTTGAAGAAGATGATGAGAGTGTTATTGTCATATTCTGCGACTCTTCTTTTTCTGTGCTAATTCATTATTTTCCTATATTCTGCTCTCTAGTCTTCACACTGCATAGAAATCATCTTATTAATACATTTGTGACTGCAGGGACCACCGTAATGAGGCAGAGGTACCAGTCGGGGGGCTGCAGCAATTACCGGAGCAATCTGAGGATGCCGATAACCAGAAGAATGTGAACAGGATGTCCCAGCCTCATCCGGAGAGGTCCAGCACTGTCAATATACCAGTAACCATCACCGGACCACCTGGAGAGACTGCCGTCATACCAAGTGAGAGTAGCACCACAAAGGGACCTCTAATGTGCCAAACCCCGTCATTTCTATATGTTGTCCATGATATTTACATCAGCTGGATGCAGAGGATAATGAATCGGCTGTGCCGAGCAGCAGCACATTTATTTACTATCATTATTCTGTCTTCCAGTAAATAACGTCGAGTTTGATGTAAAATCTGAGGAGAAGAAGGAGATGGAGGCTGAGGACCTGACCAAGAATGGGCCCAAGCAGATCCTACCCTACAGCTCCATGTTCATCTTCAGCTCCTCCAATCCGTAAGTACCCACGGCATCCTAGCGTCTAACCAACTCAAATTTACAGTATTATTTACATTATTACAGTATTATTTACATTATACAGTATTATTTACATTATTATACAGTATTTTTACTGTAACTCTAACCCAGCTCTCATCACAACCTAACCCTAACCCTCCTCTAATCACAACTTTTCCTTTTCCTAACCCTTTCCTTATCACAACTTGGTGTGTGCCTTCTAATGCACACACCATCTCGTCCCATTCACTCCGCTAACGACCAACTTATCACAACCTCTCATGCACACATCCAGGACTTCACTCGAGCTGCCCCCCTCCCCTGGAACAACTTACCCAAACCTATTAGGATATCTACCACCCTCCTAGTCTTTTAAAGTTCATTTAAAACTCACTTCTTCAGACTGGCCTACCCATCCTCTACCTAATCACTCTCCCCTCTCCTTCTCATTCTTCTCAATGTCTTCTGTAGAGTCTACCCCTTCCTTAGCATGTAAGCTCTCACAAGAAGTCCCCCCCACTCTACTGTTATCTACCTCTACCTGCCCCCATCTCCTCCCTCCTGTCTTTCTTCAGTGTAATATATTATACACTTCATAACCCTCTAGTTCTTACTCACGCTATGTATGTATTCCATATTTGCTACTGTGTGCTAATACCTCATGCTATATATTATACCCAATGCTACATATGATTTCATGTTTGTTATTGTATTGTTATACTGTACCCCATGCTATATATCTATTATCACTATGTACAGCGCTGTGGAAATTATGTGGAGCCTTATAAATAAACGTTATTAATAATAATAGTAATATAAACACTTACCTTCCTCATCACAACCTAACCCTAACCCTGCTCTCATCACAACCTAACCGTAATCCTCCCCTTATCACAACGCTCTCCTCACTGTGTTCTAACCCTTACCTCCCCTCATCACAACCTAACCCTCCCCTCACTGGAGCCTAACCCTCCTCTCACCACAAAAATGAACATGAATAATAATATTAGGAAAATACGCGAGGGCAGCGCAGAAGTTTCCGGATCACACAATCAGAGTTCTGGTTCTAGTCCATAGTGTGGAGATACCTGTCAGGATGCAGTGATCACACAGTTTTTATCTCCCCTGCAGAGTCCGCCGTCTGTGTCACTACATCGTCAACATGCGATACTTTGAGATGGTGATCCTGGTGGTGATTGCGCTGAGCAGCATCGCGCTGGCTGCGGAGGACCCGGTACAGGCCGATGCTCCTCATAATGATGTGAGTAACCACGACGGCACATGGAAATGGGTCAGTGTTCATTTCCATGGGCGTAACTACCACCATAGCAGCCATAGCGGCAGCTATGGGGCCCGCATCCCTAGGGGGCCTGCCAACCCCATTGCCGGATTACCCAGGCTCCCCAGCAATCAGAGATCCGGAGCTTCTGGGAACAGGGTCCCTTAAATGGAACCCACAATAAGNTTTACAGTTGTGTTTCTTATTTTCTTATTTATAAAGGGGGGCCCAGTTGAAAGGTTTGCTATGGGGCCCAGCCTTTTGTAGTTACGCCCCTGTTCATTTCACTTACTATTCGGTGTGAGATGGCAGCAGGTAGTATTAGATTCTGTTGGTGGATTAGGCACATTGGCAGATTAGGTGTAGAGTGCGACTATTTCCCTCCACTGTGNTAACAGAATAGATTTTTTGTGGACTCCCTATGGGCTGCAAGAAGAAAACTGTGATGTAGTTTCCTGTGATGTGGGGGTATCTTTTAGTTGTGCACTGCTGGGAGTTGTAGTTCAGTATACGCAGGAGGTGTATATAATGATATCTGTACCTGACATTATATTTATATGATTGCAGGTGCTGAAATATATGGATTACATCTTCACCGGAGTCTTCACCTTCGAGATGGTTATAAAGGTAAAGACAGAAAATNATCATCATTACAACAGCTGAGATTTCACTACAAACACACACACACACGCACACATATTTATCGCACACATATATATCGCACACATATATATCAGACATCATCAATATCAGCGTCAATCCAAACCACATCNGTCTACCAAGAGTCACTGCCAGGCCATACAGGGAGGGGTGGTAAGGGTACAGGAAGGGGGTGAGGTACTGGTGTCAGGATATAGTGAGGATGGAAGGAGGGGTAAGGGGCCGGAAGGAAGTGAGGTGCAGGTTTCAGGGGTATAGTGAGGATGGGGAGGGGTAAGGGTAGGAAGGGGGTGATGTGCTGGTATCAGGGGCATAGTGAGGGTGGAGGGAGGGGCAAAGGGTAGGAAGGTGGTGAGGTGCAGGTGTCAGGGGTATAGTGAGGATGGGGGAAGGGTAAGGGGCAGGAATGAGGTGAGGTACAGGTGTCGGGTATAGTGAGGGTGGAGGGAGGGGTAAGGGGCAGGAAGGTGGTGAGGTGCAGGTGTCAGAGTATAGTGAGGATGGGGAAGGGGTAAGGGTAGAAAGGGGGTGATGTGGTGGTGTCAGGGGTATAGTGAGGGTGGGGGGGAAGGATAAGGGGCAGGAAGGTGGTGAGGTGAAGGTGTCAGGGTATAGTAAGGATGGGGGAGGGGTAAGGGTAGAAAAGGGGTGATGTGCTGGTGTCAGGGGTATAGTGAGGGTGGAGGGAGGGGTAAGGGGGAGAGAGGGGAAGAGAGGGGGTGAGGTGAGAGTGTCAGGGTAATAGGGTGGGTGGAGGAAGGGGTAAAACATGGCTCTGTATTGGATCCATTCCTGTTAGCGGTCTGTACTGTGCATAGCATCTCCTGTGTCCGTGTCATAATGAATCCATGATGGCGAATAATCCTGACAGCGCAATCCCTTTATCCCGCAGATGATCGACCTGGGGCTGCTGCTCCATTCCGGATCCTACTTCCGGGATCTATGGAACATTCTGGATTTTATCGTGGTCAGCGGAGCTCTGGTGGCATTCGCCTTCTCGTAAGTATAAGTTATCGCTATAAGGACAATAACTGAGAACTACCCAATAGGATTGTGGAATGTTGTGTTGTCATGGAAACACGCTGCGTGGAAGCTACTGCTCCCTGTTGTCATGTTATTATATTACTTGTATATAAGTGTTATGTAACAATACAGGGGGAGCTGTTATATGCACACATCGCGATTCATATTTACGCAGAGGCAGTCCTGATCAAACACAGATCAACAGCCCAAAACCTTCCTCAGATGCGTAGACTCTGCCGGAATATCCGGAAGATTCCCAGATTTCAGTGGTTGCTCCAGGAATCCCAAGAGGGCCAACATATCTCCTGAATCTGGGCTTCAGGCAGTGATTGAATGTGAATTACTGCCTCAAGCCCTGAGCATTACTAAGCGTTACCAAGGATGGCTGGGGTTTGATGACCTCATACCAAAAGCTTCCATTCATAGGGTTACTAAGGATGGGGCGGTTCTTGAGATGATCAAACCCCGCGAATCAGGTGTTATTTACATAAATTATACTCTCCAACCCCCATATTACACACCTCCACAGGAGGATTATCATGCTGGCTGTCAAAACGCGCTGATAGTTGTGCTAAAGTAGCCATACGCTGCCAGTTATCATGTCAATCGCTCCACTGCACTGTGCTTACCAGTAATACAGCAAAGCATTCTGATACTTGTAGTCTCCTGACAACAGATTCTCAGGGATGCCAACAAAAGAACAGGAAGCATAGGGATGGGGTGTGAAGCTGAATAATACCTAGTAGTAAAATCCTTTAGTCATAGGATTATTAAGGATGGTCTGTACTAGGTGTCATCCTTGATAACCATCATGGCTTGAGGCAGTGATTTTCATAATTTCACTGCCTCGAACTCTGCTCTTGAGATTTGCCTGGAGAGTGTGTGGCCAGCATTTCATCTAATTATACCCCCTGCATAAGTAACTATACAATAGACCCTCCTAAAAAGCAGCAGAAAAGCAGAGAGGGAGACCGATAGCTATTATTACCTGGTTGCTATGGGTTACTGGTCCACGACGATGACCTGGTTTCTATCCTTGTACTGCAGCTTAGACAGATCCGTAGACAGTGATAGATCCACAGCGAGCAGCAGGACTGTGTATCCCATGGGTGCATGCTGCCCTCTAGAGGACAACAAGTGCAGGTGCACCACAGCAAAAATGCACCCGTCACCTGACCACAGGGGGAGCTGGTGTCTGGGAGGGGGGCTAATTAGCTAATTAACCTACTAGCAAATGAAACCCCCATTCCCCAAAAGACTCACCCAGCCAATCCCTCAAATCCCCCGTCACACACCCTGCAGTCAATGGCTGCACCATCACGCTATTCACACTCACTGGAGTCACTGCATGTTACACAGAACAGTGCACTGGTTATTATGGGTGGAAGGTGGTGGAAGGGGGGTGTATGTGTGGTTTTAGTGGTAGCATTTGTGTGTCTGCCATTGTTGTGTCACTGGTGCATTGTGGGAATGTCGGTCACTGATTCTCAGCTTTTCTTTGTCTCCCTGTTGCTGGATTCTCTCTCTTTTTCCTCTCTAGGAGTTTTACTGGGTAAATGAATCTCTATATCTGTGCATACGGGGAAGTCCTGTATGTGTCCACATCCTTCTACCTCTACACCTGATAAATGGTTCCATCCGCCCCTCTGCCATCTTCAGCACCCACATAGACTTAGCCGTAACCATCCTCCATTCAGTGTCATGTGACATGCAGATCAGGTCCCACCAGTATTCAGCCTAGCAATGCACTGGTAGCGGTAAATACCACTGATTTCCGGCCACCGTTGTGTGATGAACCCCCATTATGTAGACCAAAAAAGTTGGCATTTCTGCCATTATAATGGAAATTCTCCATATTTGTTATTGGTACATTAGAGTGCTGTGATTGGAGAACTCTTTTGACACTTACCATGCTGCGGAGGGGCTGCTCTCAAAAATGGGAGGAGTTTAGTATTACAATGTACTGAATGGTCATGGATTCGTAGATCCAGTTTCAATCCATAGCGTCTAATCCCAGGCTCAGTACCGCCTTGCAGTCTTGTGAGGCTCACCCAGACATGGCTTCCTGCAGTGAGTGGGGCCAGGTGGTAGTGGTCACTCGGCGGAAGAACATAGATGTCACATGTGGTCCCTATATGTGTTATACGAGGAGGCCGTCTAACCACTCGCATGATAAATATGCCAGACCCCTGCTAAACCAAGATAACAGGACTCACCTGTCACATCACAGAGACACCCAGTGCATTGGGAAAAGGTGCTATAACCTACGGCCATCCTTTTCCTTCCACACATTAGTTCCACAAATGTACGAATCACCTATAGATTTAGGGCATGCTGCTGCATTTAATACCCACCCCATTGCACTGACCCCCATTACCTAACCAAGTTCATATTTGTATGGTAGAAGGCGCAAGAGGCGGAGCCTCAGACCACTCCTTACCCCCCATCATTCTGCACTGACAGCTGTTATACCTGTGCTGGGATTATACTACACTATCTGGAATCATGCCCCTTGTTTCCTCCACCAAATCACTGTCGTGTAAACTGGACCCGTTATCCTCTCATAAAACAGGCCGGGCCTCACCCATCGTAAAGCACAAATAAAACAATTCCTGCGTTTGGGAATGTCCCGGGCAAAGTGCTATAAAATATATGGTCACATGACAGTCATATGATTCAGACGTGTTGTGATATTTTGGGTGATGCTTTGTGCCAGGAAGTGACGAAATAGAGTGTATATATATATATCTATCTATCTATATATATATATATATATATATATATATATATATATATATATATATATATATATATATATATATATATATATATATATATATATATATATATATATATATATATATATATATATATATATATATATATATATATATATATATATATATATCATAATATGTAAAATAACCATAACTATCAGGGCGGTGTAAATAATATTTTGCCTCTGCCCAGATGTTACACTTTATGTTACACATCATTGGTGACAGGTCCACTTTACATGGTAATCAATGATAGTTTATAAAATAAACATAAACAAAACTGAAATCCAGTGGAGGAGATTTGGGGACAGTGTCGCTATGCGGCGATCCCAACACGGTATAACGTTCTGCATGGATTCCAGGGACACGCATGATGAATGACGCATGTTCTGAGGCTAGTCACACTGAGCATTGGCTAGTATCAGGGTCTCAGATTGTGTTTGATATATTAAGTTGATGAGTTTCTATGATCAGGAATCGATCGGTTTAACCCCTCGTACATTGCCAGGACTTGCGGATATCCCTCAATGAAGCTGCTTTTCAGTGCTCAGGGAAATCTGGAATTCCTGCCCCAACCCCTTCTCTGACCATTGTACATATATCTTCAGCCTGCGATGTCTGAACTTATAATACAGAGAACGAAGCACGATGACTTCTATCTAATAAACCACAACAAATCAGCCATAGCTCATTAAAACGCAGAATACTGTGTTACCAGGGATTATATTCTCAGAGGATTGTATGGTCCAAAAAATGGAATCTACAGTATATATTTATATGCATTTTTGTTGCACTGTGGTTACATTAGAAAATATCTCTTTGGGTGCAGTGCAGAGCAGAACTATATGATATCCAAGGGTAATGGGAATGAAGCTACATGCAATGGCACAGAAAGAAGCCAAAGTATAAATGCAATGAAATTTAAAGTCAGTTACTGCAGCCAATGCAAGTTACATGTCTCAAATGTGTTGTTTGATTACTTAAAGCATATGTTTGTATATATATAAATTAATATATTAAGAGGATGAAACTATCAATTTGCAAATATCATAGAAAATGATTTAAAGCTTGTTTTAAGAATTTACACTGTATACTACAGTGTAATCCGTTGATTTAAATACTTTTAGAAGTTTTCCCTGGGCTGAGAACTGACATAATTACAACCATGTATAACTAATTGAAGCAGAAATTCTCTCTTCAATTAGTGAAACAATTAAAGTAAGACAGTGCTGTAGTGAAATGAATATTGCCGAATAACCACTGAGCCACTAGGGGGCACTGTTACATCACTGTCTATGTAGGGGTGAGATTTTGCCTGTCATCTGTTTCTCTGTATTATAAGCGTCTGATGCACTATTCATCCATATTCTGATAGAGGACATGGTATAGAGGGTTCAGCCCTCCCGTAAGCTACTCGCTCTGTGAAACCTCCACTGACTCGTCTCTCTGTGTCCTCCATAGTGGGAACAAAGGAAAAGATCTGAACACCATCAAATCCCTGAGGGTCCTGCGGGTCCTACGCCCTCTGAAAACCATCAAACGACTGCCCAAGCTGAAGGTTGGATGTGTCTTCTGCTCTTTGTCTGTATTTAGCACCATGTTACAAGAACAGCGGTGCTATTATTCTTAGCAACCAATCAGATCATAGCTCAGTCACTACGGTAGCCTACTAAGAGCTCTGATTGGCTGCTTTTAGTACATGCCTCACTAATTGCAGATATTGGCTCTCTTATATGTCAGGCACCAAAATCCAAAGTCAAATGCTATCCCATAATAGTAGTAGTTTTTTCACCTTTCTTATCTTTGCAACGTATATCCCTACAACCCCTAGCCCCTTTTGCTGCAGGGTCCTCTGTAACAACCAACTCCTTTCACTTACCTTTGCCCTCCTCAATACTCTACGGGTCTGGCAGGCTCTATAAACAAGACGCTGGTCTTAGGTCATGCTAGTTGCAATCTGCTTTTAGCCCTTATATTGGCAGCTCCAGGCAGAGCACGGGCACAGTTACATTGCCTGTGGGTCTAAGTAACATATCTGTGGCCTTGAAGACGATAAGCATGGTCTGAATAATTGGATAAATATAACTTTATCCCCTGAAACGCTTCTTGCTTATGGCTACAGTATGCAAGTGATTTGCCAATCTTGGCAAGCCATGGCTAGCTGCCACTCAAGCCTACCCTTAACTGGTGTTTCTCCTTTGCCAGGCGGTTTTTGACTGCGTTGTGAACTCTCTGAAGAACGTGTTGAACATCCTCATCGTCTACATGCTCTTCATGTTCATCTTTGCTGTCATCGCGGTTCAACTTTTCAAAGGCAAATTCTTTTACTGCACCGACGAGTCCAAAGACCTAGAGAAAGATTGCAGGTAAGGGAACCCAGGCCGCACACCATGACATGTAAGGAATAACGCACAAGGTCCCAATGACTTTATCTTCTGTACAGGGGCGAGTACCTGAACTATGAAAACGATGACGTGCGGGCTCAGGCCAGACAGTGGAAGAAATACGATTTCCACTATGACAACGTCCTCTGGGCTCTGCTGACCTTGTTNACTGTCTCCACCGGGGAGGGATGGCCGAAGTAAGTGAAGGACCCCTGTATTTCATTGTGATATATTTTGTGATATATAGCTAAGAATTGAAATAGCAATGGGTCAATAGTGAGAGAAAGATAGGTGAGGCGAAATTAAAAGAAATGAGTAGATATTAGGATAAATGAAGAGATATGAGGGGAAATGAGAATATAAGAGGAGAAATTAGAATATATGATGGGGGAAATTAGGAGATATGAGGGGACATGAAGGACAGGAAGAAATTAACAATGGAATCATCAGAAAACGAATGTCTGATGACAATTGAGATGAGGGTGAGAGAAAAAATAACTGATGAATGGAAATGGCAGAACAAGGGGTAGAAATGCTTTCTTAAAATGTGTCCCGCAGGGCTCAGTAGGGAGACAGGTGCTAACGGATTGTTTAAATTGTTATAATAGAAAATGCTTCTTCTTTTCAGTGTTCTTAAGCACTCTGTGGATGCCACCTATGAGGACCAGGGGCCCACACCCGGCTTCCGCATGGAGATGTCCATCTTCTACGTGGTCTATTTTGTGGTCTTCCCTTTCTTCTTTGTCAACATCTTTGTGGCTCTGATTATCATCACATTCCAGGAGCAGGGAGACAAGGTCATGTCAGAGTGCAGCCTGGAGAAGAATGAGGTGAGAGTGGACAGGAGGAGGGAATAAAGCGAAACATAACAGGGGATGGGAAATTGTGGATCTGAGATGAGGAACATGGGTATCTGAGATGAGGAACATGGATATCTTAGATGAAGTACGTGGGTATCTGAGATGAGGAACATGGTTATCTGAGATGAGGAACATGGGTATCTGAGATGAGGAGCATGGATATATGAGATGAGTATCTGAGATGAAGTACATGGGTATTTAAAAAGAGGAACATGGGTATCTGAGATGGGGATTCTGAGATTATGAACTTGTGGATTTAGAATGAGGATTTTGTGGATCCAAGATTTCAGATCTGGATAGGAAACTTTTGGTTCACAGATTCAGAACATGAAAATTTAAGGGTAGGAACTTGTAGGTCTAAGATGGGAAACCTGTAGATCTGAGATTGAGAACATGTTAAATTCTTTCTCCTATGTGCCCTTTAATGTGATCTTCCACAGAGAGCCTGCATAGACTTCGCTATCAGTGCCAAGCCCTTGACACGATACATGCCTCAGAATCGCCAGTCCTTTCAGTACAAGATGTGGCGTTTCGTGGTATCTCCTCCATTCGAATACTTCATCATGGTAATGATCGCACTCAACACCATAGTGCTTATGATGAAGGTAAGATGTCCATTGAAGCAGTGCTTAATAATCGAACACAATTCACATAATAATTTACTTTCTCTAAATGTCAAAACTTTCAAACACTTATCACCACTTAAACACTTATCACCAGATCATTCCATATATCTGTTACAGTCCACATCCAAAAAAAGTTTCTTTTCCAGAAGTAACATGAAGATAGTTTCTCAATATGATTCTTCCCTTTTTTGTTTCTTAGTTCTATGGTGCCTCCAGTACATATGAAGAAATGCTGAAATGTTTAAACATCATTTTCACATCAATGTTCTCCCTGGAATGTATCCTGAAAATCATTGCTTTTGGCGTTCTGGTAAGAAACCAATATCATGGTGACAGTAAAGGGTGTGGAGTGTAGAAGGGGAGGGTTAGGGATAGGCTTCAGAGAGGGAATGGAGTGTAGAAGGGGAGAGTTAGTGTTAGGNTGTGGGGAAGGGATGGATTGGAGAAGGGAAAGGTTAGTGTTAGGCTGTGGGGAAGGGAGTAAAGACAGCGGGTAAGGGTGGGTTATAAAAAGTGGAGATGTTACCCATAGCAATGAATCAGAAGCTTTCATCTATATTGCTCATTCTACAAAATGACAACTAGAATCTAATTGGTGACTGACGTGAATATCATCCCTCAACTGTACTAGGTCATCTCTGGCTAATTACCTCTCCCATTTCTCTAACAGAACTACCTGCGTGATGCCTGGAATGTCTTTGATTTTGTCACAGTCTTGGGAAGTATTACTGACATTTTACTGACAGAGATTGCGGTAAGTGCGCTCAGTCTATTGCGTCGACCCTGGGTTATCCCCGGTAAATATAATCACTATGTGTTATTATTGCTATGATTGTATGATATAGGTATAATTCATATAACCATTGAACTGTCATGTGACCACTGCCATGTTACAGCCTGAACCAGTTTTAACGCAGATTATTTGTTATTATGAACAACAATTTTGTCTCTTGATTGGATTTATGTATCACTGGATCTAAATGCTTAGGTTATACAGTAACTCTCTTTATTACAGTATGTCAGATCCTATCCACAGTAACCTCGTAACCTCTTACCTGCATATACCAACACTACAGTACACAGGATAGATCACAATGCAGCTTGATTACTGTGCCAAAGAGCTTATAAGGGCAGGGCAGCACGGATGGTTGTAAGTTCGATTCCCGGACAGAACCTTACCTGTGTGGAGTTTGTATGTTCTCCC
>JABWIB010002910.1:21801-41168 GCA_016617825.1 Platyplectrum ornatum | reverse complement strand
CCCCCCCCAGGAACAGGAACAGAGGTCAGTGTATTCTCAGGTGGCACTATGGAGAGAATAAAGGGGGTGGTCTGCGTGTGCAGTGACTTCTGTTCCTCTGCATGTAACCTCTTTTATCGGCTGCATGATGCAAAGCGGGAGCTGGGTCATGTGACACACATTGGCGCAACTTCTGAACTGAAGCCGCAACACCTATAAAACAGCCCAGCTCTATAGGACCTGGACACGCAGTATCAGTGATATCATTGTATAATGTATCATCATATGGGATGCCTTGTGCTCCTGTATTAAAGTGAATAATCTGTATATTTCTTCTTCTTTATAAAACCAATATAACTAAAAACTCTAATAATAATACCAGTATAACCTACAAAACATTTCTATACACAGTGCCAGAGTGTAATATACAGTGAGACACGCATATAACTCTCTGTTATAATATAAACATATCTTTCTGCATAGATATATATATACATACAAAGTTATATTAATTGGACTAGTGACGGTTTGACATACCCCCGTATACACCACCACTTTGAGCCCTGTATATTTGCACATAGATATAAAAAAAATGAATAGAAATATATAAACATATACATAATAATCTGAATGATAGATCCTCTGCAAGACTAATTCATTCTCATTGTTTTACTTTACACTGCAATCATTACATAATGCTAATAGTTTTAATATTTATTTTAATAATGAAAATAATACATGTGAATTTATAAAAATAATAGTGATAATAATAAGGATATTTATCATATTCTGCTCGTCCCTCATTGTCTGTCAACGTTTTTTCCCTGCATTACTGCATCCTCACACTATAACTGTCCCTTGCCTTGTCCCCTTTGTTCTCCCACCCTCATGTTCTCTGTCAGAGTATCACCTGTGCTTGCATGTGCTTTTATAACTCAGCTGAGGTGGCTGAGTGGGTAAGTCGCCGGGGGCTGTTTACCTGACAGCCCGGTCTGGAGGTGGTATACTGTGCATGGTTGTGTAGAAAAACAGGGAATGATATAGTAGAATATAAAACAGTAAAAAAAGGATGGGCCTATTCCTAGATGATGACTTCAATAGTACGTGGTAAATGGTGGTAAGACCTTTGTTCTTTGGACCACTGTCCACAATTCATTCATAGATACCAGAAATGATATTTGGGACGTTTGGGACGATATTTGGGATGATATTTGCATGTGAGTGTATGTAAATGACGCTGTTTGATAAAGGGAGGTTTGACTTATATGGCAATAACTGAACATCTTAACTTCTGCTCCAGGAAAACTTCATCAACTTGAGTTTCTTGCGCTTGTTCCGAGCTGCACGTTTGATTAAGCTCCTCCGCCAGGGTTACACTATCCGCATCCTCCTGTGGACATTTGTCCAGTCCTTCAAGGTTCGTTTATCTGCTACTGTACATGAAACGTGTTCTGTTCATATACCAAAATATATGTGACCTATGGAAAGCCTAGATTGATTAACCCCCTATACAGTACATTGTAATGCTAAGCCACACACACTTGCGAGCGAATAGAGAAGGGGAAGTCCAAAGTCTAGATGTGGCTCTGTGATTGGCCGCCAGTCTTACAGATCACTCTCCTATAGGCCTTCCATGCATGTATCATAATCTGATCCTTAAAACGTTTTGTTCTTTTGTCTGTCCACAGGCCCTGCCATATGTCTGCCTCCTGATCGCCATGTTGTTCTTCATCTATGCCATCATCGGCATGCAGGTAAGAAACACATACTTTATAACTATGAAATTCCTCCACCTGCTCTAATCTCTGGTGACACGGGCCAACTACAGGTACACTAATAACTGTAACACAAATATATCTGCTTCAAACACATTTTATTGTGGCCATGTGATCACAAGGCCTGCTGAATGTAGGTTTCCAAGTTTCTATAATATCACATAGGACTTTCTGTTTTCAGGTGTTTGGGAATATTGCATTGGTTGATGACAGTGCGATCAACAGACACAATAACTTTCGCACTTTCTTTCAAGCCTTGATGCTCTTGTTTAGGTAAATCCACTCTCTTAATATTTTATAAAGTCATAATACATTCTGTAATGACAATACTTTCTGTAATGCCAAAATAGTTTTTAAAATTGACACAGAAAATTTTGTCTGAAGATTCAATGTGATGTTTTTGTATTTATTATGTGACATTTTGCTGTGTTTATAACATATATTTTTTTAGGAGCGCCACTGGAGAAGGTTGGCATGAAATTATGCTATCCTGCCTCAGCAACAGACCATGTGACCCACGTTCCGGAAACACCAAGGACCAATGTGGCAGTGATTTCGCCTATTTTTATTTTGTCTCGTTTATCTTTTTGTGCTCCTTCCTGGTAAGTTCAATCACAGCGTGGGTAACACACTAGTCTGGCTACAAATATGGCTAAGTGTTTCTTTGTGATCTGTGATGATTGTGTGTTGATTTTTGTGATTGGGTTATGATTGTATGCTGATTTTTGTGATTTGGTTATGATTGTATGTTGATTTTTGTGATTTGGTTATGATTGTATGTTGAGCTTTATAAATAGTTTATGTTTGTATGCTGATTTTTGTGATTTTGTTATGATTGTATTTTGATTTTTGTGATTTGGTCATGATTGTATGTTGAGCTTTATAAATAGTTTATGTTTGTATGCTGATTTTTGTAATTGTAGACTGTTCTTAGTGATTTGGCTGTGATTTTGTGTTGCTCTTTGGGATTTGGTGATGTTTGATTTTGTTCATTGTTAGTGGATAGTTGATATTAGTTGAGATTTGAGTGTTACATCTGTTATATTATTTCTTCCTGTGTTCTTTGCTCCAAAATAGATGCTTAATCTTTTTGTGGCCGTCATCATGGATAATTTTGAGTACCTAACACGAGACTCATCTATTCTGGGCCCTCATCACCTGGATGAATTCATACGTGTCTGGGCAGAGTATGACCCAGCTGCATGGTATGTCCAAATGTTTTATATGATTATCTTCCAAACATGTAGTCATGTATGTAACAAACTCACATCCTGTGAGAAATTCTATACACCAAAAATTGGGTCAGGAAAGTATAGAACACACTTTTTATTTAAAAAAATAGTTGTCACAATTTTTTTTTTTTAAATCTCTTTATTTAAAGTTTACAAAGCATGTAACAATAGAAGAACATAGACTGTCCACACAGTGGGTGCCAGTGAAGACAGACTAGGAGGTTCCAGGCATGCAGGAGCTTAATGGAGGTTAATGTAATTCAAAAGTAGAATTCATTTAAAAATAAAATATGGACAATGATTGCACTTATTGAGTTGTCAAGGAGTATAACCACAAGCTGCTCGCACCACAACACACATTGAGTAGTCTTTGTAGTAGGTGTATACCTGTTCCTCTTCATTATGGTAAAGATAATGGACTGGATCCAGAGATAGGATTTTGATTTATGACAGATGATATTAGAACATAGCGGGATTAAGAATATACGCACAGCAATTCTCAGTATCCTGTGTAATTAATATTATATTAATTAATATTATATGATCCAGAGTGCTGCAAAACTGAAGAAATGTAATGCGTAATGTCATGAGTATGAGTCCTGAACCACCGCCTTAACTTCTACATGCATAGTTTTTGTGGTCACCTGACATACATGAAAGATATGTTCAACAGGTCGTCAGCCTCACCCATACTGAATAATTTTAATGCACCCCCTTGGCCAACCTCTGCCACCAGTGTAACATGTATGTATCATTGCAGTTACGCATTAAGGTTGCAATGTGAACCTCCAGCGTTGGGGAGTTGTATCCAGTCCATGTTATTATAATATTCACTTTCTTTGTATTATTTTATAACATGTTACATGAATTTGTCATTTTCTGGTGACTCAGAGGGGTGCACCGGAAACATGTTGTGAAGAGAATCTTTTTCTCACGCACCAGTTACGGGAGAGGCTGATGCGTTTCTCATGTCTGTCTTTATTCTGGGCCGGTAACAGGTGTTATTTGATATGCTGTACTGTTCTTTTTCCAGTTGCCGAATTCACTATAAGGACATGTACAATTTATTGCGTGTTATTGCCCCTCCCCTGGGGCTGGGGAAGCGTTGCCCGTCACGGGTGGCATACAAGGTTTGCAACCAAAAGACAGTTTTCATCCATGCCAAACAGGGCAGAGGACCGATAGACTCCTGAGGAGGCTGTGCCTGCATGGGAACGCAAGGCCAGCTCTGCCCTCTGCCACCTCATCATGCTTCACCGCCTCCCCTGCCGACAAGGGTGCCAGGCAGCTTCATCAGAGAGGCTAGCAGCTGGCATGTGCCGGGCATTAGCTGGTGCGGTGGGTGGGGGGTCTGTGGGGTGAACAAGCTCCTTGGTGAGGCTGCCTGACCCCTTCTCCAAGCATGATGGTCAGGAGGTTTCCTTCAATGCTGCGGGGGAATGCCATGTGCCTGTCATTGAAGGGTCTGTATTGGAGCTATTCCTCTCCCCCATTTCCCCCTGGTCAGGGCAGGAGACATGGAAATGTCGCCCTGTACCCTCTCTGCTCGAGCCCGCACGCTGGATATCCGTATCAGTGACAGGGTCTGAACAGAAAGCAAGCAGTGTCAATCAACCCTGCCCTCATACCCAACTAACCTCTGCTCACCTGAATGATACAAAAAACATACCTGTGCTTCGCTGGCAGGACTGTTCATTATCAGGCTAATAAGATATGTTTTTTTGTTTCCCTCCCATCTTCATCCCCCCATGCTCGGCCTCCATCTCCTCCGTCTGTGCCATGCCTCCTCTCTGTTCTCTGTGCTTTGCTGTGTTGCCAATGCTACTGGGCCCCCTGAATGTTAAATTTCCTATTATCTTCCTTCTTTTCTCTCTCTCTTCTTGTCTTTCCTCTATCATTGTGACTCCTCCACCCTCCTATCTACCTTCCTCTGTTTCCCTTTCATTGTTTCATTTGTCTTGTCCTTATCACCTGCCATCCTCCTTCCACCCTTTTCCTTATCCTTTACGCCTCCTGTATGTCCATCCCCTGTCCCTACCACTCCACCTACGCCTCCTCCTTCCCGTTGCTGCAGCGGCCGCATCGGTTACACTGACATGTACGAGATGCTGCGACACATGCCCCCTCCCCTTGGCCTGGGGAAGAAATGCCCAGCACGTGTGGCATATAAGGTAGAAGAGATGTGTCGCCCTCCACCAGTCCTCTGCTGGTGTCCAGCCTTCTCCTGTCTCTGTACTGTGCCCGTAACGTGCTGTGAACCCTTCTCCTACTACTACCTACCTCTACCCTGTTTGTTTAATCAGTGGTTTGTGTGGAGATGCTTAACACAAGATCTGACCAGTGTCTGTCCAGCGGTCCTGGCTCAAGCATCTGGCATAATGCAAACCTGTCATGGTGACCTCACAACTCTTGTGCAGAGTTCATCCCACTCCACAAGGCCATACCTGGAGTCTAAAACTGCCTATTCCTTCCTTCACACCACCACGCTCTTCTGTACAAGTAGATAGACCCATCTCTCTCTTTGTGACCGTAGTCTAGCATTATTCCTCTGCATGTCTTATTGCACGTTTGTTTTTGTCGGGTGAAACTTTTTCTTTGTGCTCTACTCTCATTAGCCTCAGCTTAAATGGTCCAATGGGTATCGTCAAGACATTATGACGTGAAGAGATGATTTCTGTACAACCAGACCACCATGGTGTATTGTCCCATAATCTCTAGGCTGTTATTTGGTGGTTCTGAAGCCTAGGGTGTAAATGAAAATACAACCAATCCAATCACCAAGACCATGAACTGCAATTCATGCCACATGGTGGGCAGCCATTTTATACACAGAATCAGTATTCATATTGATTCCCAGTCACTTTCCTGATAATATTGGTTCAGACCACAAAATGGCTGCCTCCAAAAATCAGAGATGGATAAAACAGAGTTACCTACCCACAGACCATTTGTTCTACGTTTCCATCGGCTGAGGCTAAATGTCAGTGCTTATTCTTTCCACGTGTAACTTGACTGTTCCCTTGACGCGCTCTCTTCCTGTCCACCTGCCTCGGTTCACTATCCTCTTGGTTGCTCATGTGAGAACCTTGTTTAACAAACGCATTAATAAGCCCTTAAAAGCTGTGACTGGGAACAGAATTAATGGGGAACCGTCAAGTGTTGAATGGACGCTAACTCTACTACTCTTCTCTCCTTCCAAGATGCATGTAAATACTGTGTGCCGCTGGTGCATGGAGCCGGCAGCCAGTGACTCTCAACCAATTAACCTTCCCAAGTTTTATGCAATTGGTATTACTTTTTGTAAATCACATATAGTAGAAAACCTACCATTGAGAAGTAGGTTGTACAGAGATCAGTATGTGACGAGACATCTACTTGTAGTCATAGCTTCTCATCTTCTACTTGTAAAATGCTTATTGCATTGTCCATGATGATGGAAAGTTCTGTCTCTAGATAGTAAAGACAGAACACAGTATAGACAATAAGTCAAAATACATTTATCACCGTAAAAGATACGTCTTTGCGATGACTGGTTGAGAACATTGGCCCGTTGCTCTGTGCACGCTGGTGTCAGCATGCTATGGAAAGCAGGAATGGGCTGCAGACACTATAACACTCTGGATCTGTCCACAGCGCCTTGTTAGGATGAATATGCCCATCTCTGATACAGACCTCACAGTCCACTTCACATCCACATTGATGGCATTAATCCGGACCGCGCTGGACATTAAACTGTCCTCAGGTAAGTGCACAAGTTATTGCTGAGCATGGTGGCTGCGCTCAAGCCATTAATCTTCAATGTACGTGACTAATTAATTGCCAACAAATTGAGAGCTATAGTAACCTCTGGCCGTCATTAGGAGAATAGGTCTAGTTGAGGACATAAGGAGAACCATGAAGCCATGGCAGATTTATATATTTCAATAAACTGACCGGCTGTTCAAGCTGTGTCCATCCATAAAAGCATTGGATCTATGCCCTGGTAAACCTCCTTACACCTGGGTCACAAATGGCTCAGCAAGGTGTTGAGCAAGATTTCTGAAGTGGCGCAAATGCTCCCTGAACCAAATTTTTCTATTTCCAGCGGGAATAAAACAGCATGAAAGCGATGCAGAGCTCCGGAAGGAGATATCATCCGTGTGGCCCAACCTGTCGCAGAAAACCTTGGATTTACTGGTGCCTCCACATAAACGTAAGATGGTGCCACTGTAACCTCTGACCTTGTCTGTCCTAACATGCCTCAGAGAGGAAGAATTATGGAATTATGGAATGGGTGAGTGGCTACGAGACTGTTCATTCATTTCCGTCTCTTTCCTGTTAGCGGATGAGATGACTGTAGGGAAAGTCTACGCAGCCCTGATGATCTTCGACTTCTACAAACAGAATAAGAACAACCGGGACCAGTCCCACCAGCAGCCGGGGGTATTATCTCAGGTACAGGACAATGCAGAGGGAACATGTGGGGAGATATTCTGCTTGTAATAATGCACAAGTGACCTGTATGTTAGGTAAAAATACTACATGAGCTGTCTCCAGTGAGGCCTTGACCAGAGTTGGTTGCTTCTTCTTCTTTTTCTAATAGTGTTTTAAAATACTGCAAAAATATTGATGCTTTTGAAAGGAAAGGATTATCGTCAGATTTGGTCAGTAATTGCACGTATCTGGCTGTGTGATGTTATATAAGTACATAAATATTCCTATCTTCTATCATTTGGAGGTACTTCACCAGGGGCAGTGTTAAGTGGTCAGGACCACTGGGCTGGGTTACATGTGCTACAGTAATCTTTACTATGAGCGATTGCAGAGGGAACATGGAAAGGCTAAGGAGGTGATTTGCTGATAACAAGATCATAGCGAGAGTGGAGGGATGTAGAGGAAGACCGAGGAGAGGAGAGAAGGGGTTTAGTAATTGGTACCTTACCTAATTCTGTATGTATATAAATATATGTAAATGTTCATTAAGTCCCTTTTCCTTCACTCAAACCCCAGAACATTGGTTTCAGAACTTTATATGCGTTTGCCCCTGCTTTCCCTGGTATAAGGCTCTAGCTCACACCCTGTGCTATATTTTACAGACTGGGACCGTCTCTCTCTTCCAGCCGCTAAAAGCAACCCTGGAACAGAATATTCCGGCACCGTTTGGTAACACCAAGATGTTCCTGCGGCAGAAGAGCTCAGCGTCGCTCAATAATGGCGGCGTCATGTAAGCAGAACTTCTTGTTTTTCTCTTGTCGACACAATATCCTCAGATACTATATAATACGTACATATAGAGAGGTTGATGTATTTATGGTATTTTGGAACATTCCTCTCTCTCTCTGGAGCAACAAGATTGTGGAGATTGATTGTTTCTTTTTCAGGCCCAATCAGGACACTGGAATTCGGGAGTCAAGTTCGTGGGGGACGCAACCAGTTCAAGACCCCTTCTCTACTCCTCGAAGTACAGCATTCCAGAGGGGGCACTCGGAGGAGATCCACGTGCAGTGGCAGACCAAACAGGCATGTCCCTCTTCATCGTCATGTTTAATGACGTCCCCATTAGCCTGTTTAAAGTCTGCAGACACATTCTAGTGTAGGGTTCACACACACAGACATTGGGACATGATCTCTTAAAGATATTGGTTGTAGATTTGGGCACTGAGTAGTTTGTGTAATGCTATTAAGGCTCCTCTGAATGTTCCTGTTATTGAAGTCATTCTGAGAGGTTCAGATTACAAATATTCCTGTAACCGGAGCTCTGTCTCTCTCAGTCTGTAGAGATGAAAGAAATTGGCCAAAGTCTTTCTAATGGTGGCGATCACCCTACTGGACTTGAGAACCAGGGGCGTGCGATGTCCATGCCCCGCCTTGCTGCAGACGCTCATGTAAGCCATGTGTCCTTGTTAATGATAATCGCTGTGTATTTTACTTGTGAAATATCCGCCATGAATATGGTAGCAGTCTACCTTAGTGGAGCTCATGAGGCCAGCGTTAGGGATGACACATTTTGAACTAGAAGCCAGTCTTTAATTACAAAAAAAAGTGATTGGGTCATAAATGGGACCAGGTTGGGGGCTGTGGGCAACTCTCAGTCAGTTTGGGAATGGAGGCGGACAGTCCTGTTATGTCCCAATCACTTCATTGGACTGAATGGTTTCATGGACCCCATAGAGGAAGGTGAGGGCAGTATATTCTGGAGCAGTATATTCTGGAGCACCCTCCCACACACTCATTCAGTAGTCTCCCTTACATCCCAGCGGAGGGGGGGTTGGCAACTTATGTTATATCCAGCTTGTAAGATTATATTCAGCTGACAGGGGGCACATTGTACCTTATATATCTTTGGTGCCGTATCCACATTGCCCATAGTGGCACCTCTGTGCTTTTATATAGGAGAGAGGGTAACAGTCCACCCTCCAGGCCCAGTATTTCCGGTGGACATTACCTGACCAGTCCCTGGAATGATATGCTATGTGCAGAGGTGGTGTTATCTGATGATCAGTTTACTTGTAGTGATTCCGTCTTCTATGTATCTCCCGTTGACTTGTGTCTTTTCCTTTTTGTACCCCCCTTCCTGCCCCATTCTCACCCCATTCTCACCTCACCTGTGTTTGTATCTGACCCCCAATTGTCCTTGTGTTGCTTTTGTTGTTCTGTTTCTGTCCCCTCTCCCTTCCTTGGCCAATTTGATTTCTTAATTGTCCTCCTTTTCCTGCCCTCCCTGTCCCCCCCGCACTGTCTGCTGCTGGTCTCCGTGGAACCGCTTCACCTGTCTGTCTCTCATCAGCCGCGGAGCCGCGCTCCTTCCCCCCGGAACGGTTACCTGCCCGTATGTACATGTGTTCTTTCATGTCACGTGTGTTGCTTTGCTGGTAGCTCGATCATTGACGTAAATCTGTGTTCTCCATCCAACCAAAACGCTGTGTTCACATGGCCACCAACCGTCTGGTGCACTGTCTTGCCATCTACCAATGTGCCTTATTATTTTATGCAAATTGGAGTCTGATAAAATATTGGTCAGCACTTGGCAATGCTTTATTATACTCAAGATTATGTTTCGTACCACTGTTTTGGCATTGAGCCTTCCAAACACAATACAAAAAGTCAGAGAATGCTGTTGCTAAAATATCATTGAAACACAAATGTTATTTTATTCAGTGTAGTAGCTGCACTGGTGTCTGGATCACCAAGTAAAGGGAACATATCTGGTCATATAGCTGCATTGTGACTGTTTACTCACTGCCATACAGGCTTCAGAATCCAGAGCTTCAGTTGTGCGTGATTTGTGTTAACGCATTTGCCAGCTAGGATGCGTTCATTTTGGTGTTCAGGCTAATTATACCTGTCCTAAGGCCACAATTAGAAATGTGAGCCATGAGCGGTTGCTTTGTCTCCAGCCACTAGAGGACAGTAGATAGTCAGCGATTTTTATTTCAGTATACTTTGTAGCGATGCTGACTGATGGATTCTGGGATAGATACTTGCACGCAAACTAAAATTCACAGGAGTATTATAAACCATGAGGCAGAATAATTTCAGATTTTCCTCCTCTCGTGGGCTTGTAGCAGCCATTTGTTGGTTGACTCACACAATAACAGTAACTTTATGCAGGACGATATTTGGATAAATACGTTTTTAGGGCGTTTCCTGGTTTTGGGGCGGCTGGAAATAATATGGAAGCTGTAGGTGGTCACTGAGGTTGTTTTGATTCTGGTTACAGCCCATAACGGACACCAGTCCAATGAAACGTTCTGTATCCACGCTGACCCCGCCACAGCGCCCTCAGCTATATGAATACTCGCTGGAGAAGGTGCCACATGAGCGCAGCCACCAGCATCACCATCGATGCCACCGGCGCAGAAAGGAAGACAGGAAGCAGAAATCCATGGAGAGGTCCCCACACAGCGAGGACATTGGTAATACACTTTTATTGTCTCTAGTTGAATATAGAAGGAAGTGTTGTGTGCGACGCATGCCGCACAGGTGCCATGACTGCACAGGAGTAAGCGCTGCCTTCCAGATGTCTGTTATGGTGTAGGAAGCTGCATCTGGTCATTTTACCCATAGTGCTTTGCATAGTGCTAAGATATATCTGGTTCCTTGCAGCAGAAGCTGTACCACGGGAGAGAAGACAAGAGAGGGGACGGTCCCAGGAACGCAAGCAGCAGCCACCATCATCAACAGAGAAACAGCGCTTTTATTCGTGCGACCGCTATGGCAGCCGTGATTCAGGTCACCCTCGCCATTCTGATCACAGCAGAGCTGCATCACCCAGCTCCGTACAGGACCATGCGACCCACAGACAGGTGAGTCTGGCCAGCAGGGACCTGCACTGGCACTGTGTGACAAGCAGAGGGCAGAATGTACCACACAATGCTCAGTAACATGGGGCTCTTTGAGTATCAGATGGAAAGAGTCATATTTGCCTCACGTTTCAGTGTAGTGTAAATGTAATGTAAGTGTTATTAGCCAATGTTGACGCGTTGACTGAATCCTGGCGTCTCTACTTCTTCTGTTGAAGTTATATAATGTTTCTCTGTTTGGTTTTTATCTAAAGCTCATTAGAATTTTTAGTATTTTGTGGTTGTCTTTAATGATATGTGTTCTGGGATTAGACCCCCTGTGCGTGTCAGACTGCCGCTGTACCAGATCGTAATGATGATTAATGTCTGAAATGATCAGTAATGACATAGCATTATCTTCAACCATTCCATGACTAGGTCCTCAGTACAGGATTGAGTGACTAAATAGATAAATACACATATAAATAGCGAGTACTCCCTCACTATAAACACCAGGCTTATTCTGCACTATATCACACTGGCCTACACACACACAAATGATTATTGAACTCTATACTGTATATACAACACCAGGAAATGGAATTTCAGACATTAATCTGGAGTGTCGCATGTTTTCTAGAGTCGTCAGTCCAGAGTTGTGTTTTTTTCGCTTCTCTAAACTCTACTTTCTCTCTCTCTTTTCCTGAACCCATTACCTCTCTCTTCTGATCTTGTGTCTGTTTCCTGTTTTTTGTTTGTTCTGTGTTTCCTATTTTATGTTTGTGGTTTTGTGTTGTGTTTGATGTTTTGTGTTTGTGTTGGTTGTTTTGTGACTGTGTCTGTTATATGGTGTTTGCCTGTCTTTCATACCCACCATGTAATTGGTCCTCTTTGTTCCACGTGATGGATGACCTTGGTGTACCACAATTGGTTGTGGTATTTTTTTCTGTACCCTCCTGTGTCTTGTTTCCATCATGTGCCGTGCTGTTTTGATGTGCTTTCTCACCCTTTCAATCTAGGGCAGTGGTTCGGCCAACGGGAGTCCACGTCTGACCAGCTCGGGTGCTAGCACACCATGCCGGGTCATCCGGAGACAGCTCCCCCAGACTCCACTCACTCCTCGGCCCAGTGTCACCTACCGGACAGCTCACTCCTCCCCGGTGCATTTCGGGGGGCCCTCTTACTCTCCTGGGCGTCTAAGCAGGGGCTTATCAGAGCACAACACCTTACTGTACAGCGAATCTCCTAGCCCCTCCGCCTGCACTGTCACACGCATTGGTTCTGACCCATACCTTGGGCCTCGTCAAGACGCTGACCGGTATTGCCCACTGCCTGAGGACACCTTAACCTTTGAGGAGGCTCTGGCCAGCAACTCCGGACGTTCATCTCGGACTTCCTATGTGTCTTCGCTCACCTCCCATTCCCACCAGCTGTGCAGAGTTCCGAATGGATACCATTATACCTTAGGGCTCAATTCCGGGCCTAGCACAGCCCCCCGAGTGCGCAGCTACTACCACGAGGCAGACGAAGATGACTGGTGCTAGCACAGGGGACCGAGGCACGTACCCACTCCCACCCCTACCTGAATGGAAAGCCGAAGCGAGACGAGCTTGGGGGTGGAGAGGGGGCACTTGTTTGAGTTACTACTGATGAGTTTTATCATCGTGTTGTCAGGTCACCCAACATCAGAGCATGTTATCGGTGATCAATAGTGGAACGCGGATAAACAGGAGAGAATTTAGATGTCAGGAAGGAGCCGGGTCGGCCAGAGCAGGTCTCAAATACAGTTCTGGCGGAGGGGTTTTCAGTCTTCCTATTTGGAATTGTTAAGATGACTCTTGTTTAGCAATTGGAATATCAGAAGTTCGAGAAAACTGGAAAAGGTTGAAGGGAAATAAAAAAGGCAACAAGATTAGGACCACAGAGTATTGAGGGTGTTTTTTAATTATTTATATAGACTTTAAGGATACAAGGGATTGTTTGTGAAACCTTTCCCCTACCTACATCATCTTCCATAAGTCCACAGGACGTTATCACATAACATGTCACAATCTCCTCACCTCTTCCCGAATCTCCATAGGTCAGCCAATTGGAGACACACAATCCTACTCTGAAAGTCCTAATTCACCAGAACGGCCATGATCCTGTTTACTGTCCGCTGTTATAATCATAACAAAAACTTTTCTTGCTCTCATGATTAGACTTTTTGTTTTGTAAGGTGGGGATCCTGAGCATGACCCGCCTAGTGGAAAAGCGTAGTTTCGTTGGTACGAGACACACCACTAGATGACACCAACATTGTGTGGCGTTTGAAGGCGAGCCCTCATAGGTTCAAAATGCAACCTTACGTCTATGGATGGTCATCTTTATTTTACGGGGGGAGGGGAGAATTGTGGTGCCTGAGCAGCAGTTGCTACAACTGCTGGAAATCTAGAGTTATGATAACCCTTTGAGATGTTTGTGTCGTGTGTGTATGTGTGTCCGCTGCTAATATAAGATGTGATTTCTCAGTGTCGAAGGTTCCTCCAATGCATCGAAGGCAGAGGTAGGGGGAAGCCCTCTTGGCACATATCTCTGTCCTGTCCTAAAACTCACCAACGAGCCTTTCCTCTACTCAGCATAGCCTAGATTTCGGTAATGCACAGGTCTAAGCATGCATGTTTTTGGTTAGTGTGTCTTTTGCACATGATTTGTTCAATGAAGTTGCACTAATGTGTCTTTTCTAGTGATTTCCATTTTAATTGTATTTAAAGCTTGTACAGGGAATTTCCTCCACGACTAATTGAAGGACTCTGTTCTAAAGCCGTCGGGCGTTGAGGCTCCCGGCTTCACGCTGAGAACTCTGACGCCTGGGCATCACATAGCAATCAGTGTATTGCATTTACATTTTCCATCTATGGCACCCAGGGCTTGGGAGGATTTGTATGACCTATTCAGCTAGCAGTGCCATATGATCTGTGGGGCAACAACGTCTATGCCCCAGTGCCAAATACGTTATGTGGCGGAGAGTTGCACCAGTTTAGCCATGCCTAGTGTACCACGACCATTCAGCAGAACTCGAGTTGTTTACCTGTCCTATGGCAATAAGGCCCTGTGAGAATTGGGATAGACAATAATCTGACAGCGTTATGCGGCCTTCACATTCATATGTAGCATTTAATTCAAACGGCAAGCACAACACAATAGAGATTTATGGCGGCACGTTATAGATAGATATATATATATATATAGAGAGAGAGAGACAGAGAGATTGAAATGTTGTATCTATTCTGTGCATATTATATGACAATATTATTCTATTTTAAAGGGCAAAGCTGACTTTCCAAAGACGTTTTTTTTTCAGAAATCACATGAAAAGCAGCAGCAGATATAGTAAAATTTCATATTGAATAGTAAATGTTGATGGGGAACACATCAGTCAAGTTGTCTCTTTGTCTGGCCAAAATGAAATGAATTTGTCTCGACTACCATCAGATACAGTTTAGTGTGGCTGTGGCTTCAGTCGGCAGACTATAGGGCCATTACCCTGTCCTGTAGCTTGTTCCCTTGGATGGTCTATTATATATTTTTGCAGGGGTAGTTCACTTGTTAGTCTGAGGACGTGTTGGAGTTCGTGAAGTCATTGACACCACAAGACATTTAACTTTTTTTCATTTTAAAATAGTTTTTACAGACTTCTGTCTAGCACAATACTATACTACACGGTCAGACTGTCGGTGGGAGGAATGAATACAGTGGATAGGTAAAACAAAGAGGCGATTGCTATCCATTTACACTGTTTAGCTTGGCGTCTGGTTAGCGCATTGTTGCAAATTGTATCGCCATACTTCATTCCATTGCTAAGTGCCTACATTTTACAGATAACGGTCTTCTGAGAGCGCAAATGCGCCAATGTATGTCCGAGTCTCTGCTCTGCCACCTACCTTCATCCGTCTAGTATTTTATTCTAAAGAAAAGTTTGGGCATTCAGGATATATTTATCTTTTATAAAAGAAGAGATTATACAGTACTTGTATTAACAGACTCTCACTCAACCACCAATGCCAAATGCCAGCCACCCGCAGGTTGAAAGGATTCTACGAGTGTCACATGTTCTGTCCGTTTTATGTCCATGAACCTGAGCTGTAGCAGAGACGGCAGATAGATGTTTTTGCAATATTCAATGGTTTTTAATGTGGAGGTTTCCGGTGGGTGCTGTCCTTGATGTCTTCTTTCCTAGAACATATACTTGCTTGAGGCTTGAATTATACACTATATAAGATATCAAACTGCTTTCATGGTAAATGACTCACTTATTTTTATAATGTTTTTGGATCAGATCTTCACCATCCCGGTGTGACTCTGGCTCTTAGTGCTGGGGAAAAGATGTTTATAAAAACGTATTTGTATTGTAAATATAGCAGGGCTCACCCATTTTATCAACCTATCAGTACAATTAACTGTATGGTACGTCACTGGCGAATTGATACATTTAGCTGTATTATATGTCATCAACTTGTCGGTACGTTTAACTGTATCATAAGTCACTGATGTTATAAATACATTCATCTGTACTATATGTCATCAACGTATCTGTACATTTAACCTTACTGTACGTCATTGATATAGCTATACAGTTGTCATATGTCGTCGACGTATCTGTACAGTTTAACATATGTCATCAATATATAGCTACACCTAACATTATCATACATCGTTGATGTATAGGTACTTCATTTCATCATATGTCATGAATGTATCGATACACTTAACTTCATGATACTTCATCAATGTATCAGTTAAGAAAACTGTCATCAATGTATTGGCACTTTTAGCTGTGTCAGACATCATTACTTATACATATCACTGCTCAGGCACAGTTGTGTTGGAAAATGTCCTCCACCTTTTCATTCTAAACATATCTGCATGTCAATAATTACTCATTTTACTGGAAAGGGCTTGTGTACAAGAGCATATTGTCTTGGATTTGAAGCTGAAGGATTGTTGTTATTATAGAGAAGAGGGTAGATGTATATAATAGGAATTGTTCTGTCTTTCCGACTACATATGTCCCCCTAACAACCCTGCAACAAAACTCATAGAAGTTACTGGTACTCCAGGAAATCCAATCAGATACAAGATTTAGAAGCTGTGAACGCACGGAAAGAAACCCATTTAAAGTTTCTATTCTCTACATGCCTAGGATTTGATAGGTGTAGAATGAAATTTTCAAGAGGGGGGTAAGCCAGCCCTCTACTACATAAACATCCAAAGCGCCCTGTATCAGAGACGGACTCTGCAAGATCGGGCTATGCAAGACGCCAAGTAAACTCACTGTTCATCCATTGCTGTAAGCTCTGTCAGTCGGACTCTCCATTTCAAGGCTTATGGAAAAATGCGACCAAATGTTTTTCTACTTTTTTTTTTTTGTTCCCCCTTAGATGAACTATAAAAAATAGGCACAAATTTCACATAAAGGAAAACAAAAAACTTTTTTTTTTTAAATTACTGTTTGAAGAAAAAAAAGAAACAAAAATGAGAAAAAAAAATAACAAAACAAACTTGACAATGAATATGACGCATTTTGTGCTTGCAGCATGGAGATGTCAATCATCCTGTGAGGGATTCGGGACATTGGTTTTTATATGTTGGATTACACATTCTCCAAGCCCTTATCATACCTTCTTCTCACCATCCACATTGGCTGTAAGGGTGGTAAGGGTATCAGTGCTGTAAGCGGGGGTTGAGCATGATTAGGATAAATGCTTAGAGAAAAGCTGTCTGTGGTAAGTGGGTGTAAGGATAGCACTGGATCTCCTAGTGATCAGTCAGATGTATCGGAGGGTGTACTGTTATACCTCGCAGTGCATGCACTTCAGTGAAGGCCATCTGCTGTTGAAGGACCTCTCTATACAGGCAGACCCTCTGGCACTGTTCTGATTGACATATTTTGGGTGATGTATGCTTTATGCTATGCACAGCTATTTTTTATAAATTGCAGTCATATCTCACCTCGGTTCCTTTGCATTCAAGTATTTTGAGGTTACTGGAGGTCTTACACTATTTGGGGTTTTTGTTTTCTTTCTAAAATTTGAATGAACAAGTTGATGAGATCGTTCTATGGGCCATTGGGTCCTCTTACTGGAATACTGAGCCTCTGGAGGTAGACTGTAACATTTATGGCTGTTCTGAATTTCGTGTGTAACATGTACCCCTAGGTCCAAGCCTGGAACTTTGATTGAATGTATGTTTTTTGTTTTTTTTTCTGTAACCTACAAGTTAATGACTGCTGTATGTAATCTCCAGCTTGGTGTGCAGACAGGGGTCCGATGTCTCCAGTCTCCGTTATGATGATCACTTAGTATAACACTAGGTAGAGGTGATTCTATGACTCCTGCCCTACAGACAGATGACCTCATATTGGACTGTTAAGGTGTTTATAGAGAAGGTACATTCATAGTAACCCCAGCAGGAGCATTCACAGTACCTTATGTGCTCTCAGAAATAGCTTGAGCTCACCCTTTGATTTGCGTAAGCGGCAGGGCGGCCACCTGAAACCACGCACCTTTATCAGCGGCCGCCACTTTAAATATTTCCTCCACTTACTTGTTTGCATCCCAAACCAGAAGTGAAATGCCTGTTCCTCGCATAATTAATGTTTGCATGTAAACTATATACATATGAAATGATAAAAAAGTGTAAAAAAAAACACACACACACAAAAAAAACATTACTTGCATGACAAATGCTAAACATCTCTTCGTACTCTTTTGATACGATGTAATCATCCGTTGTTTATTTTTGTTTATATTTGATAATTGGGGGTTTGTTGCAAAAACTTTCTATGAAACAAAAAAAATGACAAACGTTTTGGAAATCAGACACTTTTTTTTCCCTTGAACACAATGAAACATTTAATAGTCTGTTGTCTGAAAAATAAGCGACCAGACAACGGATTGTGCGATCGATTCTACAATTACAGTTTTGTAAGAAGAAAGAGGTCCTTGAATTAAAATAAACCTTGGCAAATACACAGAGTTGTCTGTTATTTCAACGCATCATTGGGACAGAAATACACAATAGCACACAACCACATCACATCCCAATATGTACCCTCCCCCAAAAAGGATCATCAAATTCACCTGTACACTATTCCTGCTTGCGTCCACAACCCACAGCCACACTGATTGGTCCAAAACCAATCACATGTTCTCTGAGGACGCCCCCCACCCAGCTGGCGCAATGGTAACCCAGACGCCAGTCATCGATGTCCTGCCAAAGCATGCCATCCAGAGCCCACCGATACACACAAACCAATACAATAAGTACACCACATGTATACCCACAATAAACCATCAGCTGCCCCTGCCAGCACAGCAGTGATATGTAGTGATATGTGTGTTCACTTACCTGTTCTGTACTTCTCACTCTTCTTTTTCTTCAGTTCCTGTTTCCCTTGAATCTCCTGAAAGACGACAAAAAATGTATAGATATATCTATCTATCTCTTATCTATCTCTATTAATCTCATATATGTCTGTCTATCTATCTCATTGTCTATCTTACTGTCTATCTAATTATCTCATATCTGTCTATATCTACCTCTATCTATCTATCTATCTATCTATCTATCTATGTAGAAATAAGCAGAAACAGTCTGTACAGATGAGAGTGGTGGAAGGTGTACAGTGCTGGCTCCCTTCCACTCACATCAGTGATTTACAACCACCACTCACTTCAGTGGGAAACCATCCTCAGCGCTCTAGACAGCACATAGGAAATCTCCCATCTCCCACAGTGACTGTGGCTGGACCTAGTGAAGACGACGTATGCTGCCCCCTGCTCTCCCTGTCTGTCTCACGTTTTAAAGATAAAAAGAACATTTAGAAGAGCAGCTGCCACTCCGTGTACACTATGATCAGCGCTTACAATGTGTCATTATGAGAGACAGCTTCTGCAGCCTATCTCTTACAAGACGCCAGTGTGGTGAGCACAGAGCAGCAGCGCCTCCACCTGCTGTGTCTTACTGTGTTACACCTTTTTTACTTTTTGGGGTTTCTAGGTTACTCCGTGGGTGTGCCACTGCACTGAACCCCAGTCCCTGCACAGGACACTCCAGTTACTGTAGTCTCTGTACAGGAC
>JABWIB010002907.1:19941-46514 GCA_016617825.1 Platyplectrum ornatum | reverse complement strand
ACAGAAATACTTCAGGTTGAATTCAAATCTTATGTTACTCCTATACCAGACATAAAATTGTGTTTCTAAGTAACACTAGCAATGTTGCACCATATCAGAAAAAACATTCCACGGNACCCNGATGAGAGCNTCGNGGCACCCCAGGGAGCCACGGCACACAGTNTGGGAACCACTGCGGTAGACAGATCTGAAGACGGCTGCAGCTGACACACATTTTCTATAACATTAGATTGTAGTAGTTGGCCAGGTAGCAGTTCTCATTTGTTCTATGTAAAGCATTGATCGTCCAAAATAACCATCAATCCTAAGAAACATCTGAGCTGGATTAGTGTAAAATATTATCAGAATGTACAGGGAATGTGCACCTGTGTGCAGTAATCCCACAGATATTTCCCCCGTCCTCAAATAGCTCAAGTAAGCAGTGACTACAGACATAGGCAAAATGGCTGCCAGACACCGCCAGTCCGTTACCAACTCTGTGAGTCACATGATGCCAGAGGAAGGAGGATGTTATAGTATAGTCTGAGATAAGAAGAGTGTTACAAAGCCTCTTCTCATATTGTTTACCTAGCCCTTGCTCCCTCTTCCTTCTTCTCTTCCTTCGCTTTTCGCACTGTTTCTTCACTTCGCTCCTGTTCCTCTGTCCTCTCCCCCTCATCTCCTCTTCTCATATCCTGCCCCTTTGTTCCTCTCTTATTATTTCTCATGCCCTTTCCTCTCTTGGTCCCCTCTATTATCTCTTCTGTCCTTTCCCTCTCTCCACTTGGTCCTGTCTGGTTCTTGGCTGTTTTTTTCTCTCGTGTCCTGTCCTTCTGTCTGCTTTACCTCTGCTCTGTCTTCTTCTCCTCTTCCATATTCTGTCCTTTTGTCCTCTCTCTTCCACCATTGTTTTTATTTCTTCTCCTATTTCCCTCCATCTGAACCTTCTCCACTTGACACTAGCTGTTTCTCTGCTTTGTCTTCTCTTCTCTCAGTCCTCAGTTCTCTTCTTCTCCCATCACGTAAGCTGTAGGTGTCCTGCTGAACACTGTTATGAGGGCATTGGGACATCATTAAGCGGTAAGTAGTTATCTGTTAATTAGTAATTAGGGTTAGGACTTGAGGCTAGGGTGGTGTTGAACACAGCAAGTGTTAAACCTTTCATCCTTTTAGTGCAGGTANGTTATCTGTTTATGACTTGGTTTGCCAGTGGAAATGGCCCTGTCTTGGTAACCATTAATCAAATGGATTGTGGAAAAAGCTGGCCTGGCGCACTCCCTAAGTCTACTGAAGGACCACCGAATCAACAGTGCCAAAAGGTGTGTTTTTCCCAACCCTTATAAGCCTCACCTTCCCCTACCTGCAACCCCTACCCAACCTTCCCCTTTANNGCTCCATCCCCACACAGTAGCCTAACCTTGGCACCCCCCTCTATCCTTCATCCTCGCCCTGCATAGATATAGTAACCTGCCCAGTCATGCTGTGTTTAGTCTAGGGCATAGGGAAAGTGTCTGGATCATGAATGGGTAAGATGAAAGATATATTTGGCATACTTTCCCATTCAATCTACATTTTTTGGAATATGTTGCCGGGCAAATTGCAAGAGCACGGAACAATGCGCTTGCAATTATGTTAGGTGGACGGGGAACATGTATATGAATGAAATGGGGCAGGGTTTACCCAGACTTGTGCGGTCAACGTCAGCATGGACCACTGATCCGCACGAGAGAGGGGAGTGACTTGCTTGGACTGACTTGGAAGTGGTGTTAAATTTCCCAGGTAGAAAATCACATTGTAGACATACTGGATCCAGTCCAGTGTGTCTACAATGTGATTTTCTACCTGAGAAATGCTACACCACGTCCAAGTAAAATGTCTGCCAAAGCTGGCTGTTCAATGCCAGTGGAAAATTCACTTTCTTCATAAACATGTCTTCTCAGCAATATTAATGGAGGAACAGCTGTGATGTAGGTTCTTGTATTTGTTTGGTGCAGTGGCCCTTTAAAATATCCTCCTTGAGGGGGGTGGCCCGGGTACACCGCATGTGTCCTTTCCCCCATATATGGCTGCTTGTTCTTTCTTCTCCAGATGTGGGCAGCGGAAAGGACTTCAGCAGATTGTGTTTATCTGTAAATCCAGATGTTATTTCTCACCAATGCTGAAATACTACCACAATATCCTATCGATGAAAACTTCATGCTGCTAGCCCGCAGCGGTAGTAATGACTGCTGTGAATTTACATTGAGGGCAACCAAGGAGGATGCACTGGGTAGAAAATATTTGGAGACAATAAATNATTTATTAAAATGCATTCATTTTGAATAGTTTAAGTGCGTATACAATCTACAATTCCAGCAAGGTTTAGGAGACTCTGGACATTGCTACAGCAATCCCAGACTTCTGGAAGAGTGGGCTACCTTCCCACATGTTCCCCAGGAGTACTGAGTCACAGCTGGGGTAGGTNTCCATGTTGTGATGTGAAAAGCATAATCTGTGATGGAGTCCTGCATTGCATTACTTTATTAAATCATTCCTTCTGCTCGACCTATCCCTCCGGTCTCATAAATAGTAACCTCTTTGACTAGTTTAACTAGTGACCAAACATAAATCTGAATCTATTGGCTCCAGGTATCCCTGTCTATACTGTACTTAATAATACAAAATCTTTCCCATTTGCAAGTGCCACTTATACAGTGGTCTGATTTGTCAACGCCTGGAAGTCTGGATTCAGCAGATCCCATTCTGATCCAGTTTCTCTAATGCTCGCATTCTCTCATCTTACAAATCTCCTACCCGTACAGGGTTGCNGACTTACAGATTTCGTGCAGTTCTCCTGGTATCCTGGAGAGACTGCATGAGGCTAAGGCTGTGATTTAATGAAAATAACTGTCCCAATGGGTACTATGAATGGACAGGACTTGACGATGTCACATCCACCGGTTCATAGCAATTGTATGGGTTAACCGTTCAGGGGGGGCGGTGCAAATCAGTTAGTGTACGGGGAGGTTTGGGGTTAGGTTAGTGTAAGGAGAGGGTTGGGGTTAGGTTAGTGTANGGGGAGGGTTGGGGTTAGTGTAGTGTAAGGGCATTTTGGGGGTTAGTGTATTGTAGGGGGAGAGCTAGTGATAGAATTTGTACTTATCTGCTGGCATTGCAGGAGTCATGAAGCCCCCGCTGCTGGGGAGCCCTCTATTGGTGCTGCTCATGTGTCGTCGTTCCATTTTCTGTGGCAGCACTGTGGATAAAANACCCAACCACATGCCATAAGTCTGGATTCAGTCCTGTATATAGAATTCGTGTGAAATGCTCTCATTTTGCAGTTTGTACACATGACACAATCACCACTGCTNTGTGCCATATGACAGCTTAGGAAAATATATGAGGTTTAAATGGGGCAGTTTGAAAGATGCATTTTTTTAATGAAATCTGGGAAAAACCAGCTGTACTTTCATAGTAATCACATTCCACCAATTAATCGCTGGTATGAAATGAAGTGAAGCACCAAGATTGCTACATCTTGGAGTTTATGTGGAGGTAAAACACAAGCCTCAAATAATGATGCCATCCAAAGTACCAAACCAACTCTGCTATCTGTCATCCCAACACCTTGGACCATTTTCTAGTCCGATGAAAGCATCCGGAGTGGAGCAGCCCCCTACCGTCCTGATAATCAGACTGAGACAGAACTTTGGGGGGGTAACTTCCTGGGTCGGACGTCTCCTATACGGATGAATGCAAAACAGGAGCTCCTGCAGGATTTGCAGCTGGTCAGCTCAAGGTATTATGAATTAATCTATATATGAGGAAACCCTGTAATGGTTTACATTAAGGACTCTACAACCTTTCCCCTAACTCATCCATGACGCAGATCGCATGAACATATGGAGGATATTACAGGCTTGAAGTACAATTAGTAATAACAATCATTATTTACAGAGGCGAAATAGCCAGCTGCAGCCACACGCACAGGCTTGCTGGAGGATTTAATACATGGCTCCGTCTCCTAATCCCCCCTTTGCTATAGAGGGAATCTGATCAGCTGGAGNGTTTACATGGCACCTCTATCTCATGTTATATACCTCAGGGATTTATCCGTATCGCAATCTGCAACTTGTGGCAACCAAAGGGGCTGTGTGTGGTATTAGTACAGTCGTTCAAGGAACCAATCCATAGTTGGAAAGCANTCAATCCAATTGCAACAGATTTGCGCAAACTCGACCCCTGTAACTACTGTAATTACAATAATCATTGCAAATCACACTAACCCTTTATCAGCCAGTGAAGTCATATAAAGTCATATAATAGATGCACCTTGGCTGTCAAAGTAAATGTTGACTAGTTTCACCCGCTTTGTACTACTTTACAATATAGTAAACATTTATCATAATATCTTATTCTAAAGCAANGAATGGTTATTTAATTGTATCTGTTTCTATTTGATTTTGCGCAGCCATTAAGGGAACATTGTCTTTACTTTCATATTCATGCCAGGATCGGTTCTATCCAGTCTAGGCCTGGCAGCGACATGACACCAGGACAATCACACCCATTGCGGAAGGTCTGGTTTCACATGACACCAGGTCAAAATAAACAGCAATTGTGGCAAATACATCATTGTGAAATTGTATTTAAAAAGGCGGCTTCATTTACCGCATATGCTCGAGTATAAACTGAGTTATCCCAGTTTTGTTAGTTAAAACACACACATTCACATGCATACACATACAGACACACACATTCACATGCACACACATACAGACACACGCNCAAAAAGAGTAAAAAAATNAAAACCGTTTACCTGAAGCTCAGTCACTTGGGAAAGAGAGGAGGGGGACTGTGNACTGACCCCTCCATCACTGCAGGAGAGCCCTGTGCAGGAAACCTCCCCCTGCTCCCCCCTCCATAGCTCTGGTGGCCTCTGTCCTTCTATGAGATCGGCAGTGTGTGGAGGGTGATGGGGATGGGGGAGGGGGCTTCTAGCAGCCTGTGAGGAGAGCACTGCTGCAGCCTGAGCCACACACTGCACACTACCAGTAAGCAGGTGTCCCGGACACCAGTGCAACTGCACTGTAACAGCACCCGCCGAACACAAACAGGAAGTGTTCTGGCTTCCTAAACATGTGACCTGAGTCTCCCGGGACCGAGGCTGAGGAGGTGATTTAATGTAGATCGCTCCCTCAGCCCAGATCGTTACTATGAATGGGCAGGGCTTGATGATGTCATGCCCACCTATTCATAGCAAACGTATGGCGTTTGCTGTCAAGCAGGCTACTAGTACACATACTACTTATTACTTGTACAAAAGTTGGAGAGCAGCACTACACTATTATTCAATCTATACATTATTTAATCTATCAGCAGAGACACCCGGTCTGATACTCACACAGGACCTCCTCTGTCACCCCACCGTAACCATAGCTCTGTGACAGAATTACAGCTGGCCTAAATAGGAGCGATGACCCACTACTATTGGATATCTCATGACACATGATCTGGAAAGCCAACATCTGATAGACATGCTTCATCAGAAGCGGGGTTGAGGCAGTGGAGGAGCCGTCATTAGCTGTCTCCTNGGTCAGTCAAATGTGGAGGACTGAGAGGATGGGGCGTATCACAGGAAGATGTGATCTATAGACCATAGCCAACACTTATATATTATTTCAGATATTTACAGTTATATCCCAAATGTATCTATACATCTACAGTATTCTACAGTATTCCAATTGATTCAGTGGGAAGGGTAGGATTGGTGTTAGGCTGCACGGAATGAAGGGTTAGCTTCTATTTTTCACATATATTTCATAGTTACCTATCATATATTTTCCATATATGACTCATCTGTCGAGCATATATTTTTCCCATATATAATGTGTACAGATGTGTCTCATTATGGCTGAGTGGGAACATATTGTGTGATATAGTGAGAGTTTGTTGAGTTTTTGTTACATCCACCCTTCCATCATGAATGCATCTTTGGATATTGTGAATAATCATGTCATGTGTGGGCTTAACAAATATTCACCTAATCCAGTTATGGGTACAGGTTCAGGTAATCAGGGTGTTATTCTGTAGCCATAACAGACCATGGATGAATATTTCACCATAAACTACTGCTCCTTGCCACAGTCTCTGAGGCATTCACTAGCTGTTTGGACATGCCCCGCTGGTTGTCCCTCTTCATGTCTGGTATTGTGGGCTTGGTTTCTGTGGCCTGGGCCTAAATTTACTAAGAAGGTAAATTGTAGGGAGATTGAAAATTGGGGATGTTGCCCATAGCAACCAATCGCATTTGAGCTAACATTCTCAAGTATGTATGAAACTGCAATACTTCTGCTTAATATATTTTGTAAATTTGGGTCCTCCTCTTCACTGTTATTATGAGAGCATTTGACCATGTCTAGTCAAGGTTAAGCTGGACCAGATACAGCTCAATATATATGTTAAGGCCAATTCCTCGAAATCTAATAATGGCAGAATTATCTCAAGAGAAGTCCATGCCATTATCTACCTTTTGCATTATCTTGATATGTCTTAAGCTGGTCACACACTAGAGCGATTATCGTCATAGTATGACTCACTAGATAATTTGAAAAATTTTTTACTTGGCGAAATGTCAATTATCTGCAGAATCTCGAAGGACAATTCAGAGTCTGTGCCATGTCCATGCGTACATCAAAAGAATTTCCCAGGGCATAACTGCCTCATTCAAGAGTAATAATTGTCATTTATTACCACGCTATGTTCATTTTCGAATGTTTAAATTGTTCTACCACCTCGATTTGGAGGCTATTCTGCTTATAAACTACCCAGTGAAATNACTTTTCTGCACATTTTCTCTAACCCTACCACCCTCAAGTTTATAAGCATAGTGCCGATGTCCCATAAAGTGGCAGAATTACTGAAGATAAAACACACATAAAAGAAAAAACAACAACACTTTCTTATTTTATATAAATAGCTTTTAAATAATCTTGTGCATTTTTTAACAATAGAAAAAGTACAATTATATATATATATAAAAACACCATTATTAAACACTGACAATGATTTATTTTCAATCCCTTCAAACNGCTAACCCTAACCAGTCCTGAGAGTCCTGTCTACATGAACAGTGACTGGGTGGCAGCATTGCATGCATTTGATCACGTGACCTGAGCCACTGTCCTCGTACAGTAATTGTACCTTTGTCACGGGAGGGGATGCAGAAGGATTTCCCCTGATAAGTGCTTTCCGGGGTCTTGTGTACATTATTTATAAAAATATTTTGTTATTGCACCAGTGCAATGTGAGAGAATTAGTACATTTTGTAGAAATTTTAAGATTTGTTTTATGGGTTAAAATATATAAAAAATGACTTTACGTGCAAGTCTGTTCTTACTATACAATATATAAGGGTTTTAATCTAATTTTAATAACACTTTGAATGCATATTTAGCTCACTTTGATTATAAACAGTGTTGCTTTGTTCATGCAACCTTTTATTCTGAATTCATATGTTTTACTTCTACACATGATCCATAATGCAATGCAGTTCGGGTCGCCAACGCCAAGTAAAGACATTTGGCAGCAGCACATCTGGAGTGCAGTAGCTGCAGTTATGGATGTTAGTGAACCTTTTGTAATCTCTCTTCCAGAAGCATATTTATCTTATCTTTACAGTTATTGTATGTGTAGAACGTTGCTTTCACTAGTGTGTATACATTTGCTGTGCAGTCCTCTGAGGTCCATTACACCATCACAAACTGATTAGCTGGCCAATNAATAAATACATAAATAGATAAAATATTTGTGCACCGAGAGTGAGACTAAACATTACAGCAATATCAGTACTGCAATGTTATTGCATAGTAAGATTATCCATATCCCTCTTGAAGTTCTAAAAGAAAGTGTACTTGAATTGACCAGCCTGTACATCTTGAGGCAGGCGTAAAGAAATAAATATGGATTTAACATCTATAAATACATACCAGTTGTTTGTTAAGCAGCAGGATTTATGTATCGATAGCACCATCAAGACTTGATATGTCCCTAGCTACAGGTTTTACAGTTTTTTCTCCTGGCCTCATGTAAATGATAACTGGTTTTCATCATCCTACAATGATTATTTACAGATGCTCCTGGTACATTCTAAAGTAAAATCTGTTCTACAGCACCATGGTCGGTTTGGGGCACAGAAAACTCTGCATAGCACCTCTAGACCCCACAGACATCAACAGTCTTATAAACTCTAAAGATATCTTACTTTTTCGTTGTGCGCACCACTATGTACTTGACTTGGGTTGCAAAGCTTGCACTTATTTTGAGTGACGTCTTAATTGAAAGGGTTTCTTCTTACACATGGCTATATCAAATACATCAGTGTTACTCATCAGACTGCCAAACCCCATTGGACTTTGAGAGAGTTATCAGTGAAACCTGAAAACTGCCCAATAACCCACAAATATTCTTCAATTGGCATGTGGTTTTCAGGGATAGCTACATACACACTCAGGTAATTATTAGGCATTTTTAACAACATATTTATCCTATCTATTAATTGTTCATATTAAATAATTCGGGTATCCAGACCCTACTTTAAGTCCAAAAAGAGGAACCAATTCCTAAAACAAGATACCACAGTTCACTTGTTTGATGCCTCACGCTGCATTGTTGGTGAAGACATTCCGTGTGGTCCCCTTGATGCCTTCATAATTAAAAGTCCACGAAATTAAAAAATAACATGGCCAAACAAAACAGGGCCAAGAAGTAAAAGTCATCAGTGGTGGACCAGCCAGCGGCACATGCTTATTTTTGACTTAGAAGTATCTAGTTTGATCCAAAAATAAGGTCCATTCGATCTCCTCAAATGCTTCCATCAAACTACACAAAAGTCTGCCAGTTTGTCATGAAGCTTTTATAGCGAAGCATTCGTACTAACGCCAATCATACATTATTTTTTTTTTTTGTGGTGATTGTTGCGTGTTCCGTAAGCCAAGAGTCAAATGTGAAGATGACCATTAAATGGCCAACCTGATGGTGGATTATGAGACAACATCCTCAAGTTGCCATATAATCAGGTTTGGATAGTTTGAACTGTTTAGCAAGGTGATTGCATCCATTCCTTATCTGTAAATAACTTGAAGATGTCTTCAAAACTNTCACTTTCAGACCAATATAAACAGGCCAGAATGTACTAACATCAGCAGAAAAGTCACAGCGTAGATCATTTTTGACTGTTTCGGATTCTCTTTAGAATTTCGAAGATCTGAGCTTTCTGTTTCATCCAGTCTGCTTCTGGTCTCTTGGCCTGACTCGTGCGTGCTGTAGGCTTTGGTACAAAGAAGGTGTACTTGAGACGTGGCGCTCTCTGGTCACTAACAACCAAAGCCTGAACAGTTAAGGACTCTTTCAGTGGTCCTCGTCCTACAATGGTTTCCATGGCTTTGGTTGCACCGCTGTATCGAACGGTCTGTCCACCTCCTATATTAACATCTACTTCAGATGGCACCAATATGTAATTACCATTGAGGGCATAGGACCCATCTTGCCGTTTTAAAGCCAGGTAAATGCCATCACTGGTGGATGAAGAACCGCTGTTCTGGCGTATCAGAATGTTTGTAGCACCAGCTGGGATGGTAACAACATCATTGTATCCATACCTGAGAATGAAAATTAAAGAAATGTAAGAAATGTATTACTTTAGCTACNTGGTACAAAAACCAAAGCATTAACTTTTATGCTTCTGTCTTTGCTGCATTGCATGCCAAAAAGACGAAATTAAACAGAATATATAAATATTTTAAATGGAACCAAAATATATACCTACAAAACATCATCAGTGTTCATTTAATTGCATCTCCTTCCAAATCTAGTTCTGTTTATTTTTAAAAACATATTTTGTAATCCAGGGGCGTAACTACATAAGGCTGGGCCCTATAGCAAACCTTTCAACGGGCCCCCCCCCCTTTAAAAAAAAAAAACCATATATATATATATATATATATAAACATGGGGGAAACACAACAGGAAATCTGGCTGTGGGTCCATTTAAGGGATTCTGTTCCCAGAAGTTCTGGACCTTTGACTGTTGTGGAGCTGGGCAAAGGGGCCCGCGGGCCCCCTAGGGCTTCAGGCCCCATAGCTGCCGCTATGGCTGCTGTAGTGGTAGTTACGCCCATGTTGTAATCTGATTTTTGTGTTGCTGAGAACTGGCTGCCTTGAATGTAGTTAAACTGCTAGTTTTATAGTAATAACGTCCGGTTCTCACCTTGGTTTAGAAAAGGAACCGTAAGTCTTTGTGCAGGCAGAGCCATTTCCTCCNCACACCATGCACTTATCAAATTTCTTCTTAGACCCAATGACACGGTCACATCCAGCATGTACACAACGCCCTTGGACACACACTGAGGTGGCATCAGGAGAGCATGGGGTACCATCTGCTACCTGTAACAGGAAAAAGGTCCATCATTAGACAGCAATTGACTTGCATTCTTGTCATGTCCCGTCAGTAAGTGCTTCAATGTTTATTTAGTTTAGTCTGTTTTTCAATCAATTTAAATTAAATTAAATTCTATGTCAACTAGCAGTGTAGCTGTGCAGATAAAATTTTGNCTCACACTCACCCTTGGTTCCAGCACATAGTAGTAGCCCAAAGGACGAGACTGGCAGGTGAGTTTACATTGATCCTTCTTGGCAATCCCATTGTAACGTGGCACCCAGTCCATAGGAGATGGGAATCCCTTAAAGAGGTCAGTTCTGTGGTTGTATACGGCACACTGCTCCTCTCTAAATGTCAATGCTGCAAAGTAATGGAACAATGTNACTTTCTCTATCTTGGGTACACATATATATATATTCATATCAATGAAATATTTGTGCCCAGTACAAAGTACAAAAATAATATGAACTCACCATTGCCAGAGGGACACTCCTGGGAGTTACATGAACGATACTGTGTCCTTTTCCCCTCGCAGTACTTGCCACCATTTCGTGGGACAGGTTTGTTGCATTCACGATGAGAGAATTGCACTCCGCCACCACATGTTCTAGAACATTCTCCATATGGACCCCATGAACCCCATCCACCGTTTACTGGAGTCTGAAATGATGAATAAAGAAAATGTTCCAATACTGCCCATTTTGCAAGCATTGTTTCAACCACTTGAGAGTGAAAATATTCTTTTAGCAACCATTAATGCAATACTTACATTATAAGCTTTCATCTCCACCTTGCTGATACACCGGCCATTCATACAAGTCTTGCCCACTCCACATTGCGTCCCATCCGCCCATGGAAAGTGCTTTGTTTGGCACATGAAATGTCCATCAATTCTGCCTGTGCACCACAGGGAAGAGCAGGGAGTGTGAAGGTTGGGGCAGTGTCGGGAATCTGCACCAAATGTCAGCTGACACTGGCGATCAGAGTCGTAATCATTACCCGGGAATGGAACTGGTAAACGCAGGGGGGAACGAGGCTTATCCAGAAGACAATGACCTGTAGATATAGAAATGTTTTATTTTATGATTGCTAGATTGCTCTGGGTTTCTATGAGTGGAATCTGATCACAGTCATAATGAACAGAAGATTTCATTCAATCCCTTGGAACCTGAAAACCATATAAACGAAATATGACGTACCATGACCATTGTCCAAGAAGTCAGTGATGAATTTGGCACTGCAAGGTGACCACAGTTCTTCAGGATCAACATATGACATGACCGGTGCCATCATGTGCCTGGTGTTGCTAGCCGGGCGGTTGAGGTCTATGCAGGGTTTGGAGTTATCATGAAGCATGTTGAAAACATGGCCTACAGAAAGCAAAAATGAGACATTACAATGAGCTCTATGTCGATCTGAGAAGATACGTTTGTGTCCTGGTCATTATAACAATAGTCAATTCCTTTAAAGGGCTCTTACCCAGCTCATGTGCAGCAGTAAATGCAGACTGTAAACCATCATCTTCCACAATGGAACAACTACGAGATGGATCGCAAACTGTACCAACATCAGCCATTCCTAGAGTGTCACACGTGGAAACTCCACAGAGGTTCTATTAAGAAAATACATTTGTGTTGTCAACATACATGCTGTGTATACTTTTCATGTNCAAGAAACAAGGACAAAGCAGATATACTAAAATTCCCAGTAGCACAAGAGACTCACCTGTCTGGTGAAGAGGATGGCTGTATCGAAGTGTTCAGCATCGTCACTGGGCTTATTTAGGCCTTTCTGCCACTCGCAGAAGTTCCTGAGCATCTCAGCAGCATTAGTGGTCATCTTCAGACCAGCATATGTATGGGATTTGTCCCCCTGGCCTATAACAACCAAACGCGTTACCACAACNTTAACTGGGTTCTTCAGGCTGGGGTGGCGGAAAAACTTGGCTGCAGCAGCCATGACTGTCAACAGGTAACGTTTGAGGCCAGCCCCGTGGAAAGTTGCCATGGTCTCATCAGCCACCACCAGTGTCTGGACATATCGAGGGACAGATGCAAAACGCTGTAGGTGATAAGAAAAGATCAGTGTCTTTAATATACAAATTCACAGAGATACATTTGATCATTTTACATNCAGTAAATAAACATAATCCAATTCTGACCGCTGGATAACACAATGAAAAACTGCAGATACTTGGTACAGAATAATTGCCTGAGTAATTAAATGCCAAGGTAAAATGGTCTTGCCTTTGTGTTTTCTTGGAATAGAGGTTCCTGGATTAATGTCATAATCAATCTCTGACTATTTACCATAACAGTATGTCCTGTGCTTTTAACAATCAATCACATCACCAACCTACGACTGCCTTGCTATGTTATTCTCATACTGTATATTATTATTGTGCTGGATCTGTAGTGTTCCTGCCCTTGAGATGCAGATCTCTTTATGCATTTATTACCTGACAAAAATCTGGCTACACAATGAATACGATGGAGAAATTTAAAGGCATAGCGTTACAAGCTAGAGTATTGTCTGCACAACGTGAGGGTTTTACACATGGAAACCAGGTTACAGCAGCTGTGTATATTTACAGCATGGAAATAGTTACAAGAAGGAGATTAGTGGAGAAGAGACTGATATTNAGAAGGCAGAGAATAGGAACAAAGTGTTGCAATGCTGCTCAGATGAGTTATGAGTTTGGAAATAGCAGAATTCCAAGAACTTGGCGACGTAAAGGGTCTCGGTTTTAAGTCTGGCATTTACAAATTTGTATATATGAATTACATCACTGCTGACATCTTACTGCTACATCACACGTGTATAAGTTATCTCAGCGAATACCCAAACAGTGAGTGGNGCTCACTCTATACCAGTGACATCTCAGTGTTTTATGGTGACAGCTAGTTGGAAAGCTCCCAGANGAACGCTTGCTATGTTTGACTTGCGCAAATCCTGTACTAATAGGAGGTCCTTGCTGTGTGTTACATACAGAGTACGTAATAAGCTGTAAGGCATATGTGTGTGAAAAGGGGGAGGCAACTGATGGGAACGGTCTGTACTTCCTAAAATGTCCTGCAAAATCTCTGGGGGGAAAAAAGTAAAAGCTTGGAATATATTCTGTTTGATCTCAGATGACTTTGACTTGTAAGGATATTTTTCAGATTTGTAGTTGTGATATGACCATTGCCAGGAATTATTAATCACTCCCTATTTCAAGTTGTATCTTAGAGAAACCAGATATTTCATACAAAGTGCACCATAATATATAGAGCATGGTTTTTGTTAAATCAGTCCTATGTTAAAACCCTTGATGGCCTAGTTGGAGATGTTATCTGTGCGGTACGGTTACACACACAAAAGACTTATTTCCTCCCTGTCCCCCTTTCATTTCCTGAAGTATCCCTTGTCTCAGCCACACCACATTGTCGCTCATCACAGGATTTTACGGGTGAATGACCTGGACGCTGTTCACCTATTCACCATTGTGCTGTAACTCTACCCCTTGCAAGAGAAAAGAGAACACTCATTCATTCATTGTCGGGGGCACAGAGTAAGGGACCGTACGTTGGAGCCTCGTGTTTGGACCCCTTGAGTGATACCTGGCAAGCATCCACCCNAGGTCGTCTACACTCTTCCTTGTTATTGTGCCAACACAAGAGCACACTCTTCCATTGTATTACCTATACCACAAAGCCAGTAAGAGTCCCCAATTTCTATCCAGAGACATTTGTTTTGCCAAGCCAAACTGCATGATATTAAAACACACAGATACCTTAACAAACAGCCTTGAAAGATGGCAGTAAGCCTAAATGGGAATGAGACAGGTGACTTGGCTTAAGTACAGACCTAGGCAACTGTTGCAATGGCCCCAGAAGTGCCGCTAACTTTCCTTTCATATTGTCAGTCTATTGAGAATGAAACAACAAATAGAACATTGTTGGTGTATCATATCTCACCGCTGGCCTGCCAAATCTATCGTGCAACAGGCGGGGTCGGATTGTGCTGTTCTGCTGCTACGGGCATGATAGAGAGAAAGGAACTGGATTCAGGTCCAGGGATAATTTCCAAGTATCACATTTCTAAGAAATGAGAACTAAAGCAAAAAGAAGTTCTATGAATCCTTATAAAATGTGAGCAATAATGTACAAGGCAGAACACCACTGTAAAGTGGGANGTGTCGATGAATCATGAAGAAGCTGGTTTAACATTCTTTGGAAAGTCAGTTTATCAAAAATGGTCTGGCAACATATATCTGGAAGACCATGCTTGTGAAAGCCTACCCTTAAAATACAGCTTTCTGCCTATTACAATGACCATCACTAAAAAGCTGGCTACTCGCTACATGATAATCAGGATGATCAGNTGATTATTGACTGATTGCCAAATTATTGTCTTTCATGGAAGGATTGGTCTACGTGATGACAAAACATCCAATACACCCTCAGACCCAATAATCATATCATTTGCTTTGGCCGTATGTTTCAACCACCAATAAGCCAATTCTATTAGGATGGGTCCAGGGTATCAGGAAAATTCTTTTTAATTCCCCTCTAATATAATGTGTGTAACCAGCTGCAATGTTCCATGTCAGGACATTGGCGCTTCATGTTGGGTGCTTGTATAGTGTGTGGCCAGTTTTTGTGTGTGGCTCTAAATGGATTAGCCAATGACATTATGGGTTTTATTTGGTATGACCAGCATTATCCACTCCGCAGTATTGGAATAGCTAGGTATTTTATAGATGTAAATGTAATTTTATGTACCAAGCGTTCTGCTGGTTTTTCTTCATTGATGACTGGAAGCAATTTTGACTCTTTTTTCCTGACCTTGAAGAGGAACAGTTTCCAGTAAAACAGAGCAACCAATCAGACACTTTACTGAACTGTCTAACCTGTAACAGATGGATGTAAGCTTGCTGCCGATTGGTTGTTGTGACTTAGTACATATTTTTCTATGAAGTACAGTCTATAGGGTGAACCTTGTTCTTTTTACCTTCACAATGCTATCAAATAATAAGTATCTATCTATAGCCAGGGAATGGAAAAAAGGAGACATTATTATAATGACATAATAGAGATTGGTGTAAGGAAAATACCTATTCGATGGCTCAGTTTGAAATAAGGTTTTCCATTTTTACTCGTATATCTGGGTTAGATGGAAAAACTTCATGGTTACTTCCCGTCGAAAAACAGATGATTGTTGGAAAAATAGGTTTGTGGTAAAGACATTAACCAACATAACCTTNCATTCTTTGGCTCACGCCCAGACAAGCCAAGTCTCCTCAAAGCTCCTGGAGACGAAGACATGTCAGTTTTCCATCTTCCTTCAGCCCCCACAGTAGTCTCAGACAGAAACCAGTGGGAGACATCAATGGCTCAAGTCAAGAGCCTACTTTATTGACTAAGTTCCTTCCTCGCTGGAGTGGAATGTCTGCCGGGAGTCTTCCGCCCCCTACTGCTGTCTACACAGGTCTCAGAAGGATTCTCCCATTTTTCTTACTCAAGATGATGGAAAATGCCAGCAGAAAATGAGATTAATGCAGGACACAGGCTCTACACTTTAAGATAAGTCTGAGCCAGTTTCCTTGACTGCAGGTCTATGTTGAGGAACCTCTGATCATTGTTATTTATAAATGATAATAAAAAATAATGGTATGGAAAAGGAATTGGAAATGTAACCACTATTTTGACAACAACTCCCAGCATGTTCTGCTAGGTTTATAATACTAAAACTACTGGATGTTGCATCCGTGCATGGAGGAAGATACATGCTAGTAAAGAAGTATCTTTACCTCCTATCCAGAGCATTCCCATTTTAAACATGGAGATGTTAAGGTAAGGTCCACACATAGTAAGTCCATGCATGTAACCGATGGGGCCTGCACATAATACATATGTTAGTATGTGAAAAAATATGATATTACTAAACCTTTGAGTTGTTTCTCCCATAGCAACAAATCACATTCAGACTATCATTATGTTAAACTACCAGATAGGTGATAGACAGTTGATTGATATGGTTGATATGAGCTAGACTTTTGAAGCTTTAGCATATCCCTCACAATGAATGTTTAAATGCATGGCCCATTGAGAATTGACATTCACTTGTCAAGCACCTGTTACTTGCAATTGGCCTAATAGAAATATGTTATCACTTAGGAAGGNTTAGCAGAACAAAGTAAATCTGATTTTACATGGTGTTTCCCTTCCCGGTACTCTTTTATTTGTTCTTCAGATTGAGAAGTTCANGCATAGTTGCCCTAATTTACAGGGTTCAAAAACTTGACCTTGACAATATTATATTTGGACTCTTCTCCAGNATTTTACAGTCCCTGTTTTGTATGACAGGATGTCATTGTAATAATCTACCTCCCTGTATGTTTTACTAATCAATATATATTTAAATTAATTCTATGAAATCCAAAATGTATTTCATAATTTACCTGTAAAGTCCCGCATTATTAGCCTTTATCGACCTTGCATCAAATTGTTCTTTGTAATTGCTTCATAAATTTGGAGAAATCAATGGAGCTCCACTCAAGTACTTTTCTAGCATCTCCTCAGCCCAAACCTCTTATCTCTTAACAAATACACCTGTACAAGCTTAACTAAGATGTTTGCCGTGGCACAAAGCCGCAGTCCTGTTGGCAAAGAAACTACTGAGAAAGTCCAACAACGGGCAGAGGTAGACCGTGGCAGAAATCCATGGTCTCAACAGCAGCCAGTTCTAATTGATATTATATTGAAAGATTCATTCAAAGGAGTTCAAAGCAGACGTACACTGCATCTGTCCTAAGGAACTTCAGGAGGAATGTAGAACAGGTTGAGGCAAGGAGCGAAGAGGTTTATAAGTTTATTCAGCATTAAGTATATGTAACTTAAGACACTCTGATTACCAGAAAGGGAAATGCTGGCAGTGCATTGAATAAATACTTTCACACATGAACACACCACCTACTCAGTGTATTATATATAGGGGAATATTTAGATGGGATGACATTAGCAATCAATCTCTGTCAGATGATATCTATNAGATAACGGCCCAGTGTGGAGACCCCTGGATACATTCCAGCTACTTCATTTACTTTTTGTAGACACTGAACTCTTTATAAATTCCTNAATCGGTTTTGTGCATTACCAACTGCAACAGTAGCGTCCAACACTGCACTGAACAACTGCCAACAAACAATAATTAAAATAATAAATGGTGCAGCTTCAAAGACAGGTTGAAGCCTCCACTTTAATGGAGCTCTCCAATGCCAGACCTGCCATACACAAGAGCTCCATTGATTCACCAACTGCCTGAGTTTNCCTGTCCTTTATGTGTAGCTATTAAGTCATTATTATCTTGGTACACATGTTGGCATCATGTGCTTATATTCACTTGTCTGAGCAATGCAGGGCAGGGGGTTGGTATTGATTGTCTACACCCACACTGTTCAGACTACCAATCTTCGTCAACTGCTATGAGAACAGTTACAGCCTGCCCATATTCCCATTATCCAGTAACAAGTGCTCAGGGGGCCATGTATGCCCAACATATTCTAAATTGCACCAACCCAGTAATTGCTCCATTATCTCCTCTAGTGAGATACATAAGAAATATCTATGTCATATAGAATTAGTGCAATTCAGTTTTCCAAATGGGAAAACACATATACATTGTAACCTTAGCAGAACAACAGCAATTATGAAAGATAGANAAACTATGTCAGAGATAGGTCTATGATGGAAGAGCCTAAAAGGAGGCTCTGAATTTTGGTTGTCAGGGTTCAGTTTTCATGTGTGTGAAATACCCTGCCTATGTTGATACCAGTTTTACCAAATTCCAAGTACTCTCCCGATGATATAGCATGTACCTTTGATTTCTGTATACTCAGCTATAACTAGAGAATCATAACACATTATCTAGAGTGAGCTAAATACTTGAATCATTGAATGGTTCATTCATTCTGCAACTTTATATTTGAATGAAAAAAGTTGTTATAGCAATGAACGTTCTCTTACCTTAGCTCGTTTGGACGATGTTGCCTTGTTTGCACCATGGTTATTACTGTCACTGTGTTCTCCTGTCACTTTCATGGACACCTGTGGTCCCACATTGCACATCGGTCCATTGCTTTTCTCCGGTACCTTGCGACGAATGATGTGTGCCCCTACACCCTCAGCACTATTTTGCCCCCCACCTTCCAATGGTTGAATGTGATATTCTGTACCCCTGAANTGGAGCACCCCGAGGAGGGATGCACTGTTATAGTTAACTGCGGCAATAGATTCCGGGTCAGAATTTACAGATCCCGTGAAGTAACTGCCAGATTCAGACAGGCCGTTGGCATCCGACTGTTCATTTTTGCCGACATACTGCACTGTCAAGTCCTCTGAGAGGAAGCTTGGATCCCTCTCCAAATCCAAAACCAGTTCCTCTCCAAAAGCGCGAATTCGGAAAATAAGGTGGCTCTCCGAAAGTGACTCAAAACCATTTCCAGGCCACACAGGCTGTTCCTGGNGGAAGCTTGAATTTAGTCTTTCCGGAAACACTATTTCCTCCTTGTAACCGGCTTGAGATCTGTCTCCTAGAGCAAGCACCACGTGTACCCAAGTGGCAATAATAGCAATGAAGCACTGCATCATAGCAAAGNAGGTCAAGGACCAAAATGAAGATGTTCTTGTGCTACAATTAGGTTATCTTCTAACGTTCTAAAAGCAAAGTATAAAACTTCAGCTAGATTATTAAAATGTACCTGAATACAAGTGGTTTGGTTGGAATGAAGAATATAACTGTTCTGCTATGAGGACAAGGAGTTGGATCTTGAATGGCCTCTCCTAAAATGCGAAATCTTTTATAGTTTCTGGAACCGGCATCTTCTTAGTCCTGGACACAGCTGATGGATAGTCTTTTCTTAGAAATTCTTTTTCACTGTTTCCCTGCCACGCTTTCTTGTCTTAAAGTTATAACTTGAAAAAAAAAGAGGAAAAATCCCCACCAAACCTCTGTCAAGGAATCCAAGGAAGAATAATGCCGGCAACGACGTCTGGATCTGAAAAAGAATTNTTCTTGAAAGAATTATTGGAAAATACTTGAAGTCCTCTTGGCTTTCTCCCTGTAACAAGTCCTCTTTCTTCCTCTCTTTGCTCTGTGCCTCCTCTCTCCTCTTGTTCTCCACTGAGTGATCATTTAGCAGCGTGCAGTATTTAACAGCTGTCTCAGCGATGCAGAGATTGGCTGTCCGCTTTTTTGTTTTTTTTCTTCNCTCTAAACAGAAATGCACTAATGTAGCTCAGACGCAGTTGGGGGAGTACAGGCTGTTGTATTCAGGTCATAAATTATGATTAATATCCTCCTCCTTAAAAAAAAGAAATACTGCAAAAAAAAAAACTTGTAAAGGAAATTGTTACGGGTGGAAGGGGTTAAGTTGGCAACAAGCATTAGGGAGAGAAGCCAAATTCTGACACAGCTGTTTTAATGTATGTCTGCGCTCCTCTGATTCGCCCAGATCATTACTACTGCACTCCTACCCCTCTTCCTTTGTTGTCCGGATTTCTGCCCCTTCCATAACTTTTTCTCTTGGACAGTGGAAAAAAATGAAAGAGATCAGTGGCGGACATTACAGTATACAGTAAGCTTTCAAACTGATAAAAGCTGTTTGAACGTGTGAGTAACTATATCAATCACAATGAAATTTAACAATTGCAGATATATCTTTGTTTATGGTTAACTGCTTTGTTTCTTATTATGTTATTTATTTAAAAATGTCCCCTATTATTAAGTACCATTTCTCCAGACACTAAAATAAAGTTTGTGCCTTTGGCTGTGCTAGTTCATATGAGGCCCACTCCACAGAGCCTTAGGATAGAGTGTGTTCACTTACTACATATAGTTGTATAGTATATAGTTGGTATAGTTCACATGGACACCTGTGCGGGGGTGTCACTCCCCTCTGTCGTGNAGATTAGGCAGGGGACAGCAGCACTTACGTTGCTATACCCCCTGCCTTAAGGGACTTGTACAGATCAGCTGACCAGTGACCACTAACCGCACAAGTCCACCTAAACCCAGTCCAAANGTTTTCATTTAAATCTTCCCACCCAACTTGTGTAATGTAGGTGGGTGAGGGAGAAGGACTGGCCCTGTGAGCGGAAGTTGTAGCCCACAAAGCATTGTTCTGTGCACTAGAATTTCCACCCACCAACATCTGAGGGGGGAAGGCGCATACATGCTGTCTGTAAATCTGTCCAACTTCTGGACGTCAAACTGCAGGCGGAATTCTGGATCCTGACCATAGTTATTATCACACTGTGCAACAGACATGACTGGTGAATGGCTGCCCCCTTACAGTATTATCCAGCCTAGGTATATACACTCTCTAAAGCTCTGCAATAGGGAGATTAGAATATGCCTCCAAAACATTACACATTAATCACGCATAGGCTNAGACCGTGGGTTCCTGATTATTACTTATCCACAACTCTTGGCATCCTGGTTATTCATTAAGTGGTGTGACATTGCAATGGGTTACAGGACTGTTTTAGCCATATGCCATTAGAACATGATATCAGACATTTAGGCCATGGGGAGAATGGTTTGCCNCTCTATCCATCTTTGCCAACATGCAGGGAACTTGGTGTTTGTGACAGGTGCCAGCCAAAGAGGCAACATGGATTTACATGACCTTATGTGNGGCCTGGCTGTAATGCAGGAAAATGCCAATAATTATAGTTTAGAGAATCTCCTATAAACAGTGAAGAAGAAACTTATAATATAAAATCAGATGAGACTATATTCTGAAGAGCTTACAATCTTAGGACTGGATACAAACTTACATACTATCTCCCTCGCAATTCATCATGGTTTTACCCACTTGTAACTTTATAGGAGGGTCAAATGNTATTGCTACTGTAACATTATGCAGATGTCATATATTGTAAAAATATGCCATAAAAAATATATTTTTGAATAAAAAAAACTTAAATATTGATAAGCTTATTAACACTGTGACGGAANTACTCACACTATTCATAATCCCTTTATTTACATGCATGCTTTTGCCTTTGAAAAACACATCGCGCGTTCAGTTGAATCTGTATCTCTTCATTGGTCCTGTGTGNTTTTTTCTGTGTGGTCATAAGAAGGACATAATCAGCCAGATCTATCTCATGTTATATGTGTGCAACATCAGTATTCCCCATTAATATCTCTGGTCTTCTGCTGTATCTTCTGTGCTATCTTAGTATCTACCCCATGGGATATCACTAATCTACTCCATTAATCTCTGTGTCTCTTGTGTGACCTTAGTATCCATCAGTAGTAATATTGGACTTCTTTACCTCTGATGAGTCTTCATTGTCTACCAATGGATTTCACTAGTCTAGTCTAGAAATTGCTAGTGCAACAGTGGTAATATCCACTGATCTTCTACATTTCCTGTGTGACCTCTGTNCCCCTCATTGGTAAAATCAGTACTCCAACTTCTTGTTGGAACTAAGTGTCATCTACTGGTGCTATCAATGGTCTAGTAGTCCATACATCTATAGTGTTGTGTCTCTTGTGCAACATCAGTTTTATTAATGGTGGTATCAATGGTCTATACCTCTTGTGGGACTTTAGTGTCTACCACTGGTAAAATCAGTAGTGTGCTCCATACATCTTATTGGACCTTCATGTCTATCGCTGGTGAGATCAGTAGTGTGCTCCATACATCTTATTGGACCTTCATGTCTACCGCTGGTGAGATCAGTAATGTGTTCCATACATCTTATGGACCATAGTATGTTGAACTGGTGATATCAATGATCTATTTTTCATGTGGTATTTCAGTGTCCACCACTGGTGATATTAGTAGTATTCTCCATTCTTCTTATGGGACCTTCATGCCTACCACTGGTGATATCAATGGTCAGTTTTATGACTTTAGTTGTATGTCTCTTGTGGGACCTCAATGATCCCAATTCATTTGATTCCTAACCCGTTCAGCATTACTTAAGTCTCCTTTCCCTGGCGCTCTGAGATGGTTTGATTTATGGATTTTGATGAAGAACAAACATATTTTGTTTGTAGGAATAACATTGTCTTGAAGAGTGTAGGACAGGGCTATCAATGTTTACAGCTATAAAATATTGTATTTATTTTTCGTGCAAGTTTAAACCACTAAGTTTATTTTCCCTTAAAAAGCTGTAATTTGGCAGGAATCTGTTGCTGTTTTTTCAGCCTCTTATAACAGGCATGTTTTATCTTCATATAGCAGAATGCTGATTGACCATCACAGCAATTACAGTATATAAATGCCGCCACATTATTGTCCCTATACTGAGTAATGAGTAATAAAGAAATACCAAACATAAACATCTGTGGCGACTGGAGTTTACAATCTAGTGATAAGAGATCGTGTCCATAAACATGTAGAAATCCTTACACATTATTTCATAGCACTTGTATTTGTACCAATATTGTGTAAGTGTTTGCTTCATATCCAGGTAGTAGAATGTATGTGTAATGTGTGTGTAATACACCTATCCTGTGATGGAAGAGGGGGTGAGTGGTGTGGTAATAAGTGAATATGAGACACGCAACATAGCAAAAGAGGATATATTAGGTACATGTTTGTGGCAGGTAGTAGTAGATACCTGGAAATGCCTTCAGAATCAGTATGCCATTGCCAGAACACTCTATATGATATATTCTTCCTGNAGATTAGAATTAGGAAAGATATTCTGTTACTTCTACAGAGGGAGACCCGTCTTCTCCACACAGTCTGTCATTGTCTCATGTTACCAACTGACCTGTCTCCCACAGTCAAACATTGTCAGCCCTTGTCCCATCTCTGTGTGGTACCCACCGGTGGCAATTAATACATAGGTGCCAACAGTGTGGCATATGAGTGAGAAATTCCACAGGTCTTCAAAGGTAACGCATCTTTTCTGCAGCACGATGGTTATAACAATGTACCTAAACCTGATCTAATAAGACTTCCCTGTACAATGGCATCTTCTCAATGTCCTCCACCGTCACAACCCTCGTCTACCTAGCCTACACACATAGGAGGCTCATTCTGTCACTGCATGGATTGTTTTAATGTCTTATCAAAAATAATCTCTTTAATTCTACTGATCAAATGATGACCCATGTTTAAAAAATAAGGGGGAGAACATTGCAATGAGCTGCTAACATAGGACCAGATCCAGATCCAGTACAGTTGTTTTGTATGTGGGAGCATTCCACCGCAAGTAGATTAGGGTGAGGGGGCTGTGGTAGTCAGTTTTGCACAGATCTTTGCTTGGACAGACGCAGATCCANGCTGAGAAGTTAAGGTACGTTCTGAACACATGAGTATCCTGAGTAACGCTGGCCATACACTATAAGATAAATTGTTCCAATCAAAAGATTTTTCAAGAGTGGGCAAAATTTAATTAACTACAATCAGTATTACAGGTGAGAGATGATGTTTCCAGCACAAGTGTAATAACAGTGTAACAGTAACGCTTTTCAGTATCTGTGTGCAACATGCAACAATAAAGTATTCTCCCTACATGCAAACACTGACATTCATTTTACCCCCCCTGCAATTCAATATGGTTTTACCCACTCTTGAAAAAATCTTTTGATTGGAACAATTTATCTTANAGTGTATGGCCAGCTATAGGGGAGTGATTGGATTTTACTCCCCTGTTCAGTGCAGACATACATGAATATGCATGAAGGTCTCGACCTGGTCCATATAGTGTAATGTGTATGCATGCCCTTTGGGGATTGTGTGTGTAGGAAATGTTCTATATTTCTGTAGAATGGAGCGTAGTGATTTATCTGCGTTGTACAAACGACATCCAGGCACTGTGACTGCACAGCACAACGTCACCAGTGCTCAGAGCTGACACGTAATGATTACAAGACGCTCACAGGCTCAGAGCTTCTCCCTGGGAATGTCCGCTGAGTCAGACGTCAGGACAGGCTGTTCTCAGGCTCTGCTAGCGGGAAGGAGCATAACTCAGGTCTTCCTAAACTTCCTGTGCCTTATATGTGTATATATAGGAAGACCAGGGTACCTCTAGGTGGAAGTGTCCATTGCCCTGTCTACCTATATCTGTATTACTAGTGGGTGACAGACATCAGGCATTCTCTGTGTGACACATGCTACTTCACATACACTTTACCTTTATGTTTCAGGTACCAATGANATTGCAAGCTAGAGGAGCATTAAGCTTCCAGGAGCAATGTGGCAAATGTATATACTATTCTTACCTAGTGATCGGATTACACCTCTGATAAATCTGGATCCAGTTAATTATTGCAGATAGTCATTAATGGTAATAATTACTATCTTAGTACACTCCAGGTGAAGGTGGTATGTAACCGCTGTATAACATGCAGGTGTTGTATTTAGGGGTTGTGCATCATGTTGGTCACTAGCNTTTTATGACTAAGTGGTCATTGGATCTGGATAAGAACTTGGTCATACCATAATATACTGGCTATTATAACTATGTAACTGTATCACATGCTGGTCATTGTAACTGCATGACATACTGGCCATTATAACATATATAACTTTATAACATGCTGGCCATTATACTTACACAATATGCTAGTTCTTATAAGATACTGCTCATTGTCACTATATAATATACTGGTAATTATATACCATTATATGTATATATTGTTATGTGTATAATATTTGAGGCTGTTATTATGATTGGGCAGCTGAATTTCTCACCTCCAGTTTTNCCCTGATTTATCACCACGACAGATCCTAATGTTACTTTGTATGAGAGGGGATTCTTTAATCAGATATAGTATGAAATGACTCTATTCTGTGGTTCACATTCTGGTTTTTATCTCTCCATTCTCTGTTCTTTTGTTACTGACATCTGGCTTGTGTCCCCTCTTCATTACCCGATTTATTTATATTTGCGGGCTGACTGTTCTCTCGCCTCTGCCTCTTCCTATATTTTAGAAAAGCCTCGCTCTCCTCCCTCTCTTTCATCTCTCTTTCCATCCCTNTCCTTCTGCGACATCGCAACCCACCAACAAACAGAACCGTGTTAACCATTGCCAGACCCATCAGTAAATGCACAGAGGGAGGGCAGACGTTAGACCATGCGTGGGCTGTTTTATGAAGAGTGTGTCATATGCNGCAGTCTCAAGCCAATCAGAATCAGACGTCTATAAAACCTACATGGATATAAAACCTTGAGTCCTAATGGTGACCTTCCTAACCACTGACCACAAGAACAGACATCCCCAATTCCAAACGGGCCAATTCCAAACCTGGAGAGGCAATAGAAAACAGGATGATGATTTCTAAGGTAACACATCAGATGTTGTCAGTTTTCCAGCCCAGGGTTAAGGATATTTTTCAGGTGAGCACACACCTGCCGGTTGCTCACTGGGAGACACCAGACCCGCCTTCTCCCTGAGGCCCTTAATGCTATGTACCTGCCCTCAAGCAACCATTACCTGCAAAATGGGGTCATGGGAACAAACCAAAACAATNTTACTGGAGATATAGAAGAGGCCTAGATCAAGGAGTATGGATCAGAGGAGAAACGTAAGACATTACACAGATATGTGTGTGTGTGGCTTACTGACCGGGCACGGACCATGCATGGTCGAGTGGGAGTTACAATGTGAATGTAGGTATGTCAGAAAATTGCCTTCCAGCCCTAGAGGAACTATGCAAAACTGTTGGTAAATTTTCAGTGGATGGTCTGCATGACATGTCCCCAGGGCCGGACTGGGACTAAAAAGCAGCCCTGGCATTTAATGCATACAGGCCCACCTACAGCTATCCACCAATCAGACTACTAATAGTCATCCTCCTCATTTTCCTAGCCGGCAGCCAGTCAGTGAACGGATGTCAACATACTGATTGGTGGATGGCTAAAGCTTTCCAGCAGCACTTGGTAGTGGCCCATCACTCCAGTGGCCCATCTGGCATTTGCCAGAAGTGCCAGATGGCCAGTCCAGCACTCCAGGGAACAGTTTTTCTTAGCTGCTAACACAGGTTAGATACTTAAACAGATCTATGCTTTTCCGATAGTTATTTGTGCCTTCCACCTTCTGAACGTGTAATCTAGTCATCCGGCTTTGCTGTTGCTGTTCTGAAGGTGGTCACTCCAGTGGTTGGTCAGACATCGGTATATTGCATCTGGTGGTTGGTCAGACATTGGTATATTGCCCATACAAG
>JABWIB010002907.1:5471-16746 GCA_016617825.1 Platyplectrum ornatum | reverse complement strand
GTCAGTGGTGTAATAATCTGCAGGATATATCACTATGTATCTGTCAGGAGGAGATGGACAGAGCAATGTTCTGCAGATCTNTAGAGAGGTCAGTGATGTAATAAGCTGCAGGATATATCACTATGTATCTGTCAGGGGGAGATGGGACAGAGCAATGTTCTGCAGATCTATAGAGCGGTCAGTGATGTAATTATCTGCAGGATATNTCACTATGTATCTGTCAGGGGGAGATNGGACAGAACAATGTTCTGCAGATCTCTAGGTAGGTCAGTATTGTAATAATNTGCAGGATATATCACTGTGTCAGGGTAGGATGTTCTCTGGGTAACACAGATAGTCCTGCGTGGGCTGTGTTATTCTGTATCAGTGCTGGACTGCAGACCTGTGTTTGTGGCTGTCTTGCCGAACCATAGACAATCCAAAGCGAGCCAGAAGTCANCGTTTCCATCCGCCCGGCCTACAACTTTTCTCATTTCAGGCACTTTCCACTTCTCTCTTAATTAACCCCTACAGGGATCTTACAGGCCTTGTCTATAATCATTACAGTTATAGCGCACCNTTCCCTTGTGTAATTACGTCACAAACCATCCTGAGTGTTGCTTGTCAGGCACACAACTTCATTTCAAGCTAACATGTATAGAGTCACCCTGTACCTTGCATGATGGTCCCCTATGACATCAATAAACTGGTAGTTCCTTATATCAACATTTTTACANTATGTAATAGGATTATTACGTCCTATTAGGCTACGTCACAGTCTCAGTTTGTATGCTCTTATGACCTATCATTATACAACTCAAGCCTTAATCTTTCAATCACTATTAATTTATCATAGTGATCTCTAGTAATACCATAATCTATTCTTAAGATTCNAGTATAAGTTTATTTTTGCAATGTTTTCCATCACTGCATCAATGGAAGCGCCCCAATTCAGAACCTAAAATGATATTATTCGAAGCTCTTCGTTACAGGTTTTCCCAAAGCACCATTGGATAGTAAGCTCTTTCACCACGAAACAAGGCATGTTATGATCCCACTGGGCTGTTGTCTTTGCTAGTCTGCAGTAAGATAATTATGTATACTGGATGCCTGCCCAGTAAGGGTTAAACCATACATGCGCACCCTGGACGGGGGAATGGGCTCTGTCTGCCGGCCCCCGCTCTGCCGAGTAACTGAAAGCAGATCCCTGCATTTTCTGGGGTTTGGCCGCTGCTCGACTCCTGTCCTAGTAACCCAATTCTGCCTCTCTGTGCAGCGAACATGCTTACTTAATTAGCGCCAGGCTCTCAGCGCCTCTTCCAAAAATAACAGAGAGCTTAGCTCTCGGAGTCCCCGAAGCTTGAGAGGACAGATGGGAACAGGGTGAGAAGATGAAGTCCTGCGAATGTTTTCTGGAAGCCCAGATCGCCTGACGCATGGTTTTCCTGATANCCCGAGGACAGCGTGAACCCCAAACAAACCCCAAAGCATGCTGCTCCCAGATGTACCCGGCGTAACGTCACCCCCTCTGCTACGTCACAGCATGACTGACTCCTGTCTGATAAGACGAACACAGTTTTGCAATCAGGATTCGTTACACTGACTTGACAATGTTTATGTACATCTGGAACACACAGAGTTTTGTAATACACAACAGCAATGCATTAAATAACCTGCTTCAAAAAGGATGAGTAAGCCCCCATATGAACTATTTCACCATCACCTTGATATCTGTAAGAATGTACAACCTCCCACAGATCCAAACACCAAAATTAGGAATCGTCTGGGTATTGCACAGAAGAATGCTGTGGTTATCTGATCAGTCAGGTATTTTTATGTGGGGGGCATGTTACCCTTAATGCACAGACCCACCTTTGTGTGCAATAAGAGATATTTCTGAGATTGCTGTTCACCGATTCACCAGGGAATAGACACATCAATGAAGTATGAGGTAAACTGTTCCTAGTGTATTAGGTCCGGATCCAGACTTTCNCTGTCGCTGCAATTACAGCTCGGAACCCGATCCCCACTGGGGATTCATGCAAGGGCAGGGGAGATTGCTTTTAGATTTGGATGTCACAACTTGCATATAATGGCAGAGGAGCTGAGCGAGGGGTGAATGAGTACAAATTTCCCTAGGGGATCGCACTGGTGCTGATTACCTTTTTATTTTAGTCTTGGCTAGCAGTGGCTATTTTCCAATGGGCTCTATATGTTCTCCATTGCCTAGCACCAGTACCAGAATCCTGTATATAGTCATGACTTGCGGATTCNATCACTATAGAGAATGTCCAAGAAACGAGAAGAAAGAAGACTGTACAGGTAAGTAAAGTATGTTTAGACTCATGTAAGTTATAGGCTGGGGATAGGACACACAATAGGAGAGATTGAAAAGCTGGGCTCATGCCCTCAGGTGTTTGGACGCCCTTACTGTCTTATCCTTAAATATTTTCTCTGGCCCCGTATATTGGTTAGTAGTCTCCATTGTGGCAGACGCTGCTGTGTTATAACTCTTCCATTGTGTTGATCAGCTTTTTATTTGTTCATTCCAGGGGACCCCAGTGTAGAGAAAGAGATGCCAATATTGAGATGAAGTTTGATGATGGCATTTAATGCAGAGTATTATTATGGATAAGGTGGGGCTTAATGAAAGGCTGCTCATCACTAGTTACGCTATGGATCCTAGAGTTGATAGGAAGGACGGTACATGAGCCAGTAATTAACATTATACCATCAATTATAAATGTGGGAGATGTGCCTGCTTCTCCAGGATTCTGNCAGCAATACACAAATCCCAGGAGTCCTTCAGGCATTCTGTAGAGTTGGCAACCATGGCATATATTGGTTCATCCCACAAAATGGCTACCTCTAGCGTGGGTATGCTTTTTATGTATTCCCAGCAATGAACATTCAAATGTGTGAATGAAAAAATATTGGGACGTTACATACACATGTATTCAATTATCTGGGACAAGCTCTGCATCATTCCTGTGTTTTTCCCAGATTTCTTCATCTGTTCTGATTAATACCGGGATCAATGAAACCCGAACAGAGATCTGAAAATGGGACAGGACATTCCAGCATCCAACTTTTCGGAGAAGAGCGAACAGATGACATCATTGATGCTGCTGATCTGTTACCGTGAAATTATGCTACAACACTGTTCATCTAGTGCTGTAATGTGTTCTAGAATGATAATACCCACTGGTGCCTGCTAATGCCTTTCACATGTAAAACACAATATATTAGAAACCACTGTTCCAGCTAACACTTTAATCCCATATTCCAGGGACGCCGCTTGCTCCATTTCTGGGCATGTGTTATGGTTTAATGCAGTGGTGGGATTCAAATAAATTAACAACCGGTTCTATGCCCAATTGCTCCACCCAAGCCCCGCCCTGACTCCACCCTAGACCCGCCTATTCCCATCTGCAATTGGGACAAAATTGAATTTTTATTTAAAAAAAAACCTAAAAAACTCACCGCCTACCAGTTTGTCCATTAACCCTAATAATTGCTGAAGTATATGTAGACTACTGAGATCTGAAAAACATAAATGTTTTGTAAAGATGATTTGCTATATGTAATTTTGCTGAAGATGTTTCCTACTTACACTTATGTTCTGGCAACCAGTCCCGGTTATTATCTGGACGCTGGGCAGAGATGCACAGCATTTGCGCAGAATAACTAAGTTTAATGAGCGTAATACTCCTGGATTACGGATACTGTGTAGTGGTCGATGCGCTGAAACATGGTCACTGTACAATCCACGCTGATGAATACATTGCCGGAAGAAGGAATCGGATGTTCCTGAGCTTCATCATTTGACCTGCAGAGAGGAAGGCCTCATTTCCCATTGTGCTGTGGACGGGTGTGACTCTGGGGTGTGAGTGTGTCAGCACGAGCATGAAAAAAGAATAGGCATATGTCATTACTAGCAGAGGAAGAGTTTTAACCCATAAAATGACAACAAACTAGGCACTTCACCCCGGCTAAGACATATGGCCAATAGAGCATCTCACCATATATCTACACCATGCATACCCAGAAGAGAAGCGTCAGCATTGAGAAAGCACACATCCCTTTGCGGCGGCCACCTACGGCCACATGACCCGGGTCCTGAACAATTCCACATCAGAAGCGGCTGAGCTGGCTCTGCTGTGTCTTCGAGGGCGCCCCAGCCGATTATAATCGCCCCACACACTCCAATGCTCCACTGCCACGTGCAATCAGTAGCAGAGGATCCCGATTGTCCACGGCAGTGGAGGATTGGAGGGGGAGCGGCACTAGGNCCCGCCGCCCTTGGCTGCCATGCTTGTGTCACTGGACATGGAGGAGTTGATGCATCCCATAAACAGTAACAACATTGCGATGCATACACTATAAGAAACAAGACTGAACCTAAGACGTATTCTGCATTCTGAAGAAAAGGAGACTGGGAACAGACAAATGGCTCGTATCTGTGGTCAGGTTCCCACCACAGCTCGAGTGAATCACAGGATCACAATACAGATTAATGTAGAGTCTGCGGCCTCAAAAATGTAGTCCACCAAATACCTCATGAGCTTGAAATGTTGCCTCAGTGGAAAGGTATCCCGGCCTGAGTCAGATACGGGAGATTAAAGGCCGGAGCAGACTGGCAGCTGACTGGATTGCTGTTTTATCGGCCGAGGATTTGTGCATCAACATAAATATCAGCTCTCATGACCCAATGCTGATAACATCGAACAGTTGGGCCTCATCTTCCATTAGTGGTTTTGTCTTACAACGTAAAATGGCAGCCTAACAGACGTTACAGCAGTGTCCCTGTGAAGACACATCAGCGTGAATAAGTGCTAATTCATTCTGTTCTCCAGTGCGGCTCATTNATTAAATTAGTCCTCAGAGTGTTTTCTATTAAAAACATTAATTGCAGGCCATTTAAATGCTCTTTTATTGACTTACAATCCTCCTGAGTATATCCTTAAGTACATGTTGTTTGCTTTTGTTGACCTCCTTGTCAACCCTGTGCAGACCTCACAATTCATTCTGCAGAACAACCAACTAATTACGAGGACAGTAGTAGTCAGCCGGGGTCCCCTCCACAGCTAGGCAACTACAAGTGCCCAATGTGAGCCAACGGATGTGATTAATATGTGGGAGGACTCCACTTAAAAAGGATTTAGACAGAATTGCTACTGCAAATGACTGGATTGACTTCAAATGTTTGGAATAGGCCTGAAAGTNCATGGAAGTCTGTCACCTCCGTTTCATTGGTTAAGAAGTGTTTAAAAAACTTTTTTTATGAACAATTGCTACAATATAAATTAGGGTAGTTCACATAACGTTTCTAGGTCATAGGTGCAGCACGGATGGCTCAGCAGGTAGCTCTGATTCCTCACAGTGCTAAGGTTGTAAGTTCGATACCCAGACAGGACCTTATTTGTGTGGATATTGTATGTTTTACCCGTGTCTACGTGGGTTTCTTCTGGGTGCTCTCGTTTCCTCCCACATCCCAAAAACATGCTGAATGTGAACTCAAATTTGATTGGTTGCTATGGGCAACATCCCCACTTTGCAATCTCACCGCTTAGTAAATATACCCCTATGTATCAAATCCCCAATCACCTATTCTCCACCCCATTATGTTTGTCCATATTGCACATTGTACAGCACTGAGGATACTTTGTGGTGCCTAATAAATAGTATTAATAATAATAATAATAATAATAATAATAGTAATAGATATTTTTTGGAAGTCAGTTCATCACACCCCATCCATAAAATAGTAGTAAGAGGGTGGCTAGTTTATTTTGTGTTTTTGTCAGCCGGTGATTCTGGGTCGTATATATTTTATTTTGGCATATAGTATATAGGTATATAGGCCTGTTATCTGAAATGACACGTTGACAAATAATGAAGGTAAAACATGCTGTTTAGTGCTGATATCTCTCTGTTATAGGGCAGCTATCCAGTAGCAGTGTAAATGTGCTGGGTTAGGCTGTTTTTCTTGTGTTACTGGTAATAGTTTTATAGGATTGTAAAGGTTTTTAAATCCGCTTTATATTTCCAGGTTTGAGTTTGCGGAGTGGAAGTATACCAGGTCCCAGCATCTAATGTGTACAGCAGAAGAGAGGCTACATGAAGGAGTGCAGTGTGTTAAAAAGGTTTTATTGAGCTTACAACACTTAACCATTAGCCTCTTTCTTGTCTCGCAGTTATAAATGTCTCTGAGATTTAGTGATGCCCTGGGAGCGACAGAGAGCAGACGGCAGACAGACCGTAAATAGCGGGTAATGTACACGTCAGGATGGGTCGGTGAGTGGGGGTTAGTTATTAGTTATTCCCGGGGAGACCTNCAAAGCATTAAATCCTGCAGCAAGGAGAACTCCTGTCTATAACCAGAAGAGCTGACAATCTCTTATTATACAGTACATTGGAGGATTGATTACACACATATTGTGCCATGTGTTTCTGTTGAATTAGTTGCCTTTTACTGGTCACGATTATAATTAGAGGAGGTCTACCACTGATAGTATGCCTTCCAGGGCCGGCAGCAGAAATCTTGGGTCCCCGGTACACCCAGATTTTTTGGGCCCCCCCTCAATAGCGTTAACACTAGTAACAGGGCTCCCTAAAGCTCGGGCCCGTCACAGCTGTCCCCCTTGGGCCCCCCTGTCTCCGGCCCTGATGCCTTGTCTTTATTACTGATGGCAGGCGTAGACATGCATTCCACTGTCACCCAAGACTATGGCCAGTACAGAATCTGCATCTTAATGTGGCACTTATATGTTATATATATATATATATATATATATGTGTGGTTGCGAAAACCATCACTATATCCTGACTCTCTGTGAGGAATTATAATAGCAGAATCCTACTTTAAAATCTGGATTTGGTGTAAGAGCCTACGCATGCATTTACTGCATATTTGTAGGTGACCCTTCCCACTATGCGTGTCTGACATAGCTCCCCACCTTGTCCTGGTATAGAAGTCGCAGCCTTAGGTACAATAATTGGGAAGGTCAGCCAGTAAACATCACCTCTCAACTCTAACTGTAGCTGACTTTATGGAAAGTCTATTGTCCCGTTTGTTGCTGTCTCACACCATGCAGGAGATGTTATGTTGACTAACAAGCCCCATTGTGTGCCTGTGTGTGAAAACGAGATTGTACCCGGNGAGGACATCCCCCTGTCACCGCCATGTGTCACCAGCCAGGAGTGAGATCATCGCGATTTATTCCAAAGCCAACAAAGAGGCTAAATAAGTGACAGGAAAGTGATCTGCTCCACACAATACATATACATAAATAACCGCACAATGCTTCCTCTGTGACTCGGCTACAGACTCAAACTCTCGTCACCCGACAAGTACGTCCATTGTCACCTCCAGTAACCATTCCTAAATCCAGGTCGGTGCTGAGATTTTAGCACTCTGTTTAGAAGAATAAAACTATTTTAATCTCTTGTGACTTTCCAGCATTTATATCAACCATCCATCCTCTGTGCGATACCAATCTCCTATGTATCTATTCATGCAGAAGGTTCAGGAGAATGTTAAAGGTGGTAATTCTTTCTGTGCACTGTACTCCATCAGTGATCATGGGGGAACACAGAAGACATATTTCCCAAGCTCANTCCTGGAAGGTGACCAGCAACACATACTCCACTAGGAGAACCACACTCACCTCCTAGGCACCTGTCACTCTCATCCAGTCTTCACGCATTCCCTCGAAATATCTAAATGACAAACTATCTTGTTCCTCAGAATGGCCTATAGTAGTCCTTTTAGTTCCTATTGATTCAGCTCACTCTCTTTCCATGTAGATAGTAAACTGGACAAGTGGTCTTCTCCGCCATCACTCATGCCTGCTCCTCCAAATATTATTAGCCAGGGTTGGGATTGGTGATGATTATTATTATACACACAGGATGCCAGAGAGCTGAGGTTGGCTGAAATGGAACAAGGCCTTGCAAGTAAGCCTGAGCATGCTCCATTAGCAGAGAATCTNTGTTTGCTCTGGCCTCAATATGACTGCTTGTCAGAGGAGCCAAATGCTTCAGGCTGACTGGCAAAGCATGCTGGGAATCTAGCCGAACAGAGATCCACATGTGCCTTGGCTACATATTGTGCTTGTCCAACACATCTGGTGTTACTGTAGCTGACCATTTATAAAAACAAATATCTATATATATCTATATCTATATATCTATCTCTGTCTATATATATATAACTAGTTAGTAAATACACTACAATAATAAAGTCACTTAGTTGCATTTTCCCAAATCCTAGACAAGTCCTGACTTCCTGATGCCATAAGAACATATATCTTCATCTTACTTAAAATGACAGTTCCCCTCTCCGTGTCCCCTCTTGAAAAACAATAAGGCAATTAAACTCATGGAAAACCACCACATATGAGGATCCATGTCAACTGGAGAGATGGATTCTTCCATTCAAACAACAGGGGGACTATGAGACTGCAGAAACTCATCGGCGCTGCTCAGACTCTCAGAGGAACCATCTATGTGATGTTTTCCTAGAAGGGAAACAGTTTATTNCCATCCTTGTGCAAGGAAAAAGCTGGAGCTGATGGGAAGGAGCCATTTCCGAGCTGAGAATCCCATTAAATGGGATATAAAATCAGTTGAGCTCAATTGCCTTTACATAGCGTGCACTTTCTCCGGTTACTGACATATGTAATTACCTGACATTTATTAGGCACAGTTTTCAGGCTGCCATTTTTCTTGACCTCCACAAAAGCTACTTTCGAGAAAAAGCAAATGAGCAAAACGCATGATCGGTAATCCATGCGATACAGCTGTAACAATTCNCGTCTTTTGTTCTTAGCACCTTTTACTGGTCATTAAATAACTGGTCATTCCGTGTCATTGAGGGTTCACCTGATGGTTTCTCATGCTCATGCTCATTGGAAATCATTCACCGAATTGATTGTAAACTGTAGGTCAACTCCTAAACAATTTTGGGCAGAGCGTTCCNAATTGGTTTCCCCGAATGTGGTGGAGCTCTGAAAAAATCCATTCTGGAGGATTCGTAAATCCTTGCTGGTAAAACAGGACAGCAGAAGTGTTACACAGGGACAGTAAGTAAAGTATGATTAAGCTTATTTGGGGTTGGACAGCTCGAGACACACAAGAGATTGGAAGGCTAGAGACACAGTCATACCCCCAAGCTATGGTGGGGGGGAAACAAGGAGTTGTTCTACCGGGAACAGGAATTCTTCTCGGTGGCTCTGGGCGTAGGTAGGACTCTGGATGGGGTAGAGGAGCTCGCATCTCCTCCATGTCACTGACACAAAAATCACTGACTTTTACATGGGGTAAGGAAAAAACTTTACAAATAAAATTTTGGTAGGAGGCTTAGATTGTAAGATCCACTGGTATTCTGTCTGTTCCCTCCCTGNTGATAGCCCCACATGCTCTCAGAAAGCCACAGGAGATCAGAGAACAGACATTAAAGGACATCTTGACAACAGAACACGGATCTGTGNGCCACAACGCGTGAGAGATTGTCACGGCCGTGGTTTTGTGGGATGTGGCGAGGAAACACATTACAATGATGGGATAATATTGTACAGAGATATTTTGAGAATACAAAAAAATAATTACATTTAAGACATTTACCATTAATGCAACTAGAGAATCATGAGACATGATCATATTTAATGGGCCAGTACAAGGTTTAAACAGTTGCATTTTGTTTTGATGAAATACTCCATTTGAAGTAGAAGGGATTTGAATTTCCTAATCAAATATAATCTACTACTGAACATGGGATGTAGATAGATATGACATTGGATATACCCAACTATACATGCTAAAGAAAAATTCATTACGTGCTACATGGTTACATGCTAAAGAAACATTCATTAGATGCGATATTGAACAATTCTACCAACGACCAAAAGTCTCAATAAGCATGCTAATTGAAGGTACACACTAATACTATGTACATTAATTAAGGATGGATTATTTTGGATTATGGTTCACCAATGGCTGGCACCACTGAGAATTTTGTTAGCAGACACATGGCTATTCCCTTGTTTTATATGCCCTATCTGCAGCCATCTCTTCCAGCATATACAGTGACAAATGGCATGCACAGAAGAGCTGTGATGGTCGCACATGCGCAATGGGGCATGTGTTCTGTGCCAGAATGCTCTATACAGTACATGAGCTAAGCTATTGTGTGGTCTGCATATGCACTGAGTAGACATTGAGTTGACATTCATGAACATAATTTGATTCCTGGCAGCATTATTGGAAACGCAGCGGTGGATGGGCAGTATGTCTCGAAATCCAACCAAAGGAACTAAATGTTCCACCATTATCCTGTTTGCATTAGCATTTGCCACTGGATTTAGTGAGCTACTTAAACATAGGGTCTGAAATATATTGAATTTATACCACATGCTTCTAGTGTCTGAATAAATATAGAGATGGAAATATATATGCAATAATCTGTATATGTTACATAGAAGAACTTTCTGAGAATTGCATTTTCAATATTGGAGGAAGATTATGGTGTTGTTGAAGAAGGAGAAACCAGCTTGTTCTACTTCCATTCCAGGACGACATCAGGAACTTCGCAGTATGTTGTGTATTGCATAAGACTTGTGTCTTGTTTTGATCTTCACAAGCTGTCATCCACACAAGCTGCCTCTCATTTCCAGCATCCTGAGCTGTTATTTTGAAGTCTCCTCGCGTTTTTGGAAATGGTACGTCACTCAGGCACACGAATGTTGCAAAATGACCCAGCCGCTCGGAAGTCACCGTCAGATCGCTCACGCAGTGACGCATAGTCCCCAACACTTACTACAAACATGACTCATGACGATGGAAGACGCGGGAGCCTGGCCCCATTCCAGGCGGATCATCTGTGAGAACTGGTGATGTTTCCTGTGTCCTGGAGATCGGCCAGACGTTGGGCCCGCCCGGGTGCGATGTACACTGGGGAAATCATGGTAAAAATAAACAAGACATATTTTTTGTAAGCAAAAACACTGGATCTTGAACATTTTTACTATGGAGGTTATGTGATGCTCAAGTACTAAAAAACAGTGAGAGACATCAATTNATGATCAATGACGTCTGAGTATGAGATGGTCACGACCGTGCGTTTCTAAGGTTTGAAAGTTTCTATAGAATGTAAGTCTGCGAGCAGGGCCCTCTTCCCCACCCATNCTGTCTGTTACCACCCAGTCATGTCTTATTGATTTTTCAAATGGTAATCTGCTTGTGTGAGGATGTAGGCTCTCTTCACTCACATGGTATATCTGTACCCTGTTCCCCA
>JABWIB010002906.1:16177-42879 GCA_016617825.1 Platyplectrum ornatum | reverse complement strand
TACATAACCAGCCAGCCACAGTGCAAATTCTGTACTCCTTTCCTACTCTTCCTGGAAGCAGCCATGTTTATAGTCTGCCTAACATTGCAGAGGTTATTCCCCAGGTGCTTTGGAATAATCCCACACCCCAAACCATGCTAGTAATTGACTGCTTACTGTAAGCACCTATGGGGTTGTTCGAATAATTTCTTTCTTGAATGTAGACTATTTGGATGGTATGATACAACATAAAATGTGATGCCTGTGTATGGCTTCTATATTATATATTCATAAGTCCTAGTTCCCGTAAATTCCCAGTTATAAAATGCTATTGTCGTTCTGTTACTGTTTGTATTTATAAAGGCTATTCTTTTTTCTGAGGCTATGCCAACTCTCATCTTTTAAATTGTTTCCCTTTACTTTCATATGTATGAACCTAGCAGCCATGTGTGTATCTGGCTTTCATCACAAAACAACTGGAAATACTATGATCTTCTAGTAACCTAGGTGTGGGTCTTATACAACACTAGTTTTTAGCATTGACAGTTATGGCTTCTTCCTTTTGGGGTTTCTTGTTTTCTGCCATATTCACATTTTCATAGACAGGGGAACAATAATCCTTGTGTTTTGCAGGACACGGGGGTTTGTCTGCTTTATTTAACTGATTTTTCTTGCGCCTGTTTTAGTTGCTGTGTTCAACTTCGACAAGACCAAACAATGCATCGGTACCATGACCATCGAGATCGACTTCCTGCAGAAGAAGAGTGTGGACTCCAACCCGTATGACACAGACAGGATGGCTGGAGAATTCATCCAGCAATTCAACAACCAGGCTTTTTCAGTGGGGCAGCAGGTANATTAAGTTTCACAACAAGCATTGACTAAAACCCAAATATATCTTCTAGTTATGCCTTTTACTCCGTCTCCTATGTAGTCTGAAATAGATCAAAAATCAAGCTTAAAGTATAAATTGTATTTGCTCATGCAGGCCATCTGGGAAACACTGCTGCCTTGGGTTGGCGCTGTGGAGCTGGGCACTATGTGGTGAAAAACCACCTTGGAGTTGAGAGTTGGGCTCACAACTAGAAGATTCTTCTTCCTGTTCTCTCTTTTTTGCCATATCGTGGTTGGCTANGGCCATGGAATCCTAGTTTGAAACAGTCCTTCAGAGTATTCAGTCTGTAGGTTCAAGGGATGATATGATGCTTTTAGTGGAACATTTTAAGGATGCCACTTGTTACNTTGTTGAAGCTTCTTTAGATGCAGCCATGACACGTCTACTGCGGCCTTGTTCCTGGCATGCTGACGTGGAGTAATCAGCAGTATGGAGGCAGAAGAAATTCTGGCCTCCATAGACATTCAGGATGCCTACTTACANGTCCCTATAGCATATCGGCGTCNGCCTTTTCTTCGATTTGCAATACANGATTTTCATTTTCAATTTCGGGCTCCATTTGTGTTGGCCACAGCATGCTGACCATGACCTCCACAAAGATCATGGAGGTCATGGTCAGCAATCTCAGAGCTCAGGGAGTCAGCATAATTTCTAACCCGGACGATCTCACCAACTTTTAAAGATAAGAAATCTTGTCTCTGGGTAGGAAAATTCTAAAAGGTGGTTGCAACATTCTAGGCCATTCCATTTGCCAGATTCTGGTCCACAATTTTCTCAAGCGATGGATCAGCATTTTATCCAAAATATTCAACTACTACCCTCAGACCAGAATGACTCTTCATTGGTGGCTTTGCAAGGACCATCTATCTGTAGGACGTCCCTTTTCAATCCGTTCATGGATCCTTGTCACTACAGACACCAGTTTGAACAGTTGGTGAGCTGTAACTCCATCTTCGCCTTCAGGGTCTCTGGTCTCCAGTAGAATCCTGCCTCTAATCAACGAGTTGGCGATACGGGCCGTGTACAGGGCTCTAGTTTCTGCTCAGCAATTCCTTGCAGGTCATCCCCTCCAGTCGGACAATGCCAAAGTGGTGGCTCACGTCAACCAACAGGGGGGCACCTGAAGTTCTCAAGCAATGCGGGAACCTTTTTGGATCTTTAATTGGACCAAGAGGTTTGTTTTGGCTATCATGACGATTCACATTCCAGAAGTCCAGAATTGGGAGGCAGACTATCTTAGCAGGCGGTCCATCGTACCAGAGGAGTGGTTCCTTACCTGACTCACTATTCTGGATCTGGATCTCGTGGCGTCTCGGTTCAACACCAAGTTTCCTTGAGATCCTCGAGCAGCTTACATAGATAGTCAGTCTCCTGGTACAGGAACCTGGCATATGGGTTTCCTCGAATTGCCATGCTGCCCAGGTTTCTAAAGAAGGTGAAATTAGATTGCGGTCTGGTCATTCTGGTAGCTGCGAATTGGCTGGGGAGGTTCTGGTACAGAGACATCTTGTGTCTAGCGGTCAGTCCTGGTTGGGAACTTCCCCATCAGCACAATCTTCTCTTCCAAGGTCCGTTCCATTAAAAGAACCTTCCTCAGCTTTGACGCCATGGTTTTTGAGGCCCAAATTTTAATATCCAAGGAGATTTCTGATCATCCCATTACTACAATGCTTAAGATGAGTAAACAGGTATCGGATTGTATTTACCATCATATTTGGTGGGGCTAGATTGTATGGTGTGAGGTCAGGGGTTTCAAGACCCGGTCCTTTTGTCTCCATATACTTCTGGGCCTAAATTCACTAAGGGGGGAGTTGGCAGGAGAATTGAAAAGTGGGGATGTTGCCCATAGCAACCAATCAGATTCGAGCTTTCAGTTTAATTTCACATCCTGGAAAATGTGAGCTCAAATCTGATTGGTTGCTATGGGCAACCTCCCCACTTTACAATTCCCCTGCAAACTCCCCTCTTAGTGAATATAGGCCCTGGTCTTTCTTCAAGCAGGCTTGGATTCGGGCCTTTCCTTTTGGCCATTGCTTCGGCCAGGAGGGTTTCGGAGCTCAGCGTGTTATTTTGTCATTCTCCTTTCCTTGTCCTACATCAGGACAGGGTGGTTTTACGAACAGTTCCTCCCTACCAACCAAACATTTTCTCTAAATTCNACCTTAAACAAGGTATTGNCCTTCCAGCTTTTCANGATCCCGATTCTTTAGACTTTCCACAACAACAGTTCCCTATCTGTCATCCTCTGGATTTGGGCCCTGCAGATTTATTTGGATAGGTTGGCTCCAAATCGAAAAAATTATTTTCTGGTATAAGAACTGAGGCAGGGAGGAGTGCCTCCGTGGTTTATGTTTTAACCACCTAGTGCCCAGCTCCACAGCACCAACCCAAGGGAGAAACCCCGAGAGAAAGAGATTTAATGGTAAGTGAATAAATCTCCTTTTCTCTCATGTGCACTTACAACATTTTAAACATGATCTCTTTAAAGGCAAAAGTCTCGCTGTATTTTGCAATACTTGTAANTTACAACAATTTGCAGTCCTTCCTTTCATGTAAAGGTATTCCGGTATCCCTCTGAATGATCATTTAGTAACCAGCATGGTTTTATTCTTCCTAAATACAATATTTGTTTAAATCATATACACTACATTTTGAATGGGGATTGATCTTGTATCATGGAGGCCTGTGGACAGTTCTCTAAAGCAACATGNCTTTTATCAGCTGCTATTCTATAAACCAGATGATCTTCAGTCAGTCTCCATATAAATACTGAGTATTATTCAGTAACAATATCACAATCAATAAAAGCTTATGCTGATTGCAGGATACACCCTTTGGTGGTACAGGACATCTCNCTGATGGTTATTTGTAAAAGTTATGCCTTAAGCTAAAGTATATTGAGCCTCTGCTCTTTCTGTCATATAGATACAGTACATGCCTACAGAGGTTATATGTAATTGTATTCTAGATCATTGAGCTCTTAATAAAATGAACTTGTGACAGTTAGGTATCTTTAATTACACTCTGTTTGTACATGGGTCACTCTTACATGTATGTACACTCGACATACTCATTATTGTATACATTTCTTTCTCATGTGCAGTTATTTGTCAGATATGTTTTCAGTTGGAAAATGTAACAATAACAAAATNTTTCTCAGTTACAAATTCTTGTTTTTACTGTAATATTTGCAGCTGGTGTTTAATTTTAATGACAAACTCTTTGGACTGGTAGTAAAAGACATCGAAGCAATGGATCCAAGCATCCTGAAAGCGGAGCAATCCCCTGGAAAAAGACAGAAGGTGAGAATATAGCATCAGCATTACATGGAGGACTTTTATTTATATCACTCTCCTCTCTATTGTAGTAAGGATGCAACACACATAATTAAATAACCNAGGAATATGTATTTACATGCTTGTTTTGTGTAAAGGTAAACCTTACAAAGACTTACACAAAGTAATTGTTAAAAGTAACATAAACATACCCCCACAAAATACACAAAAATCAGTTTATACAGGAAGTTTAACCTCTATCATAGAGGCTGGAAAGAACCAGATCTAATTTATTCTTTTTTCTCGTTGAGTGATTATTTCAAATTTTATAAAGCTTTTTTAAATGCAATAATTGTCTTTTAACAACTATCATCTGCGACTGTTAGCCATTGTGTTTTTTATTAATCACTTGTTTATCACCACCATTATTAAATTAAAGTATTATTTAATATTATTATTAAAGAAGCATAACATTGCTGTTACAGGAAGAACCTGGGATGTATTGATTTGATTTAATTAGAGGACACTTACTTACATTTATCGTTAAGAAGTTTTTAGGTTGGGACCCTCCTGTATGCGAATCACCCAGGCTTTAGGTCTCTTTCCTCTCGTCTACTTTTCCCTCTTTGCNTTCGCTCTTTTCTCATCTACTCTGTTCCTCCATTTCCTATGCATATGCAGTAAGTCACTCACCTGCTGCTATTTATTTAGATTCATCCTACTTATATTGTACATTTTTAAATAGACTGCCTATTGTACTAGCTCTGATCTATTCTTCTGGTTATACGTGTATTTGTACTATACTATTGTTTTTGGCCCTTTGCAGACCCAGTGTCTCTGTTTAACCTCTTAATAAAAACATTTTCAAAAAATGTATCTTACTCCTTGTCAATATATTTCTGCAGATCGATGTTGGTCTGGTGCTGGGGAACAGCCAGGTGGTGTTTGAGAAGGCCAGCAGCTCTTCTTTGAATCTCACAGGTGAGAAGCACGGGACCAGCTACTTGTAATGTAATGGTCATACCTTTATCACACGTTTACAGACTTAGGAGAAGCATCTAAACTGCTATTTGGCAACCTGTCATAACTGAATATGTGCTGCTTTTAAACACAAGTATTTAAGGCTTTATGACCCATTTGTATTTATAAATGTGTGCCACAAATGAAAGTCTGTCTATTAATATGTATTGTCATAGTCATAATGGACTACCTTCTAACATTGTTGCGTGTGCATACATTGAATAAAAAAGACTCCAGATAGTTTGAAAATGTTACAGTGGGGTCTCTGGATGCAATCCAGTGTTATGAAGTACAACTGTTCCTTTGATTGACCACAAGAGTGCAGTCTTCACACAGAAGTCAGTGGAGTTTATTGAGGAGCACAAATTGCCCACTTCTGCCAGAAGAGGGCAGCAGTGACCATTGCAGATGCTGCTTAGCAGTCACATTGCTCCAGGACAGTGATGGTGAACCTTATGAATCAGGTGTCATTTCACACCTAGAAATGATAATCTTGTGATATTTGCTGCCCTAGTGAAAAAAAAGTTTTGTTTTTTTTTATATAATTATTTTTTCAAAAAGCAACGAATAATGCTTTACATTAGTGACTTTTTTTGTTGCCCAAATGGTTTTGCCAAATCTTTTATTGGTTTAATATTATTTATCGCCAAGAATAAGGTCTCACAAAAGTATGTAGAGGGAAAAATTGCTGACTTTGGTTTCACTTTTTTTTACACAGGCAAAGCGAAGACCAGGCAGGACCGCCAGTCTATCATCAATCCTGACTGGAACTTTGAAAAGATGGGGATTGGTGGTCTGGACAAGGAATTCTCCGACATATTCAGAAGGGCCTTTGCTTCAAGGGTCTTCCCACCAGAGATTGTGGAGCAGATGGGTAAGCTTTCCCGACATTTATACATACTGAACAATTATATATACGTATCTAACATAACCAAAGGTTCTTTAGATGTGTGCTGCAACTGATACTTATCCAGCTAGCAGAGAGATAAATATACTGTATATACTCGAGTATAAGCCTAGTTTTTCAGCACATTTTTTTGAGCTAAAAGTGCCCCCCCCCCTCGGCTTATACTCGAGTCATTGTCCTGTATGATATTAATAAGTTATCCCAGTTTTTGGAGGTGAAATTAGGCACCTCGGCTTATATTCGGGTCGGTTTATACGAGTATATACGGTACTTTACATGGGTTCCAGTATCTGAAACATCTTTAAACAGTTTACTTGCAAAAGCTTCCTTTCTATACTGTATATAACATAACTGAGGCAAATCAGGTGAATAACTATAAATGAGAATAAAAAATAAATATGTTTATTTAATGATCAATGATGATAAAGAAATCATCAAACCAAGATGATGACATCAACACAATGTAAGTGTACTTTATTTCCCTTACTTGTACACTTGCATGTTTCTTGTATTGTCTGTTTATTTATATTTGTAGCATCCTCTCAGTACTGTAGGTATGTGTATTTATTTCAGTGATGGGACTACAGGGCACATGTCAGTAAAAAGTCCTCTGCACCTGCTGTTTCTAATGAAGACCAAGTCTATAAACTTGCAAATGTCAATGCTCTTGCAGTAACTGTCTTGAATGCTGCACGGTCTGGTATCACATCTTGGAGCATTCCTCCTCCATCTCTACTGACTGAATGTTTATAGCACATTCACACCTGTGTGCTTGAAAAAGGTCATGTTGTAGCAGGATTAGGCCGGGATGACAGGCAGCCTCCTCTACCCAAACAGGGCTGTCATCACTGGCAAGTAATATACTGTATGCCAGCAACTGGAAAATGCCAGCAGGAAGGAGATCAGCACTGATCAGTAGTCTAGTCCTAAAAATTCAATTGCCATATATTAGTGCTCTTTCATCAAGTAGAAGGCATGTCTGGTATAATCTTGTATTTATATTGGACCAGTGTATCTTATTACACATCTACAGAATTCATGTATCTGGGATATCAGGAATTGTTGTGAAATGTATGGTGTCATTTTTTAAGCTCTAAGGACGGGATCCAACATAAATCTACGATCTAAAGATCCTGACTACTGTGCTGGAACTAGATGTGTTTCAGGGAGCGAGAACGGGGGCATGNATAAAGTAAATCTCCATTATGGATGGGAACGTATTTAAATTGTACAGTATGAGCTAGAGTAAGCCTTTAATATCTTTTAATTATAAATTGTTCCCTTTTTCTGTGGGAACGGGGCATAAGCGTTAGGGCAGGGTCCTGGTGGCAGAANTCGTTGCGTGCCTCACCTCCACATATGAATAGTAGACTTGCACAGATATAGTATAGTTATAGTGTAGTATAGCTGTGTACTTACATTGCGTTTCTGGCCCTGAGCTTGAGATATGTGCATTTATGTTTTTTTACTCCCTTATAGGATTTGATCCAGTTTAGTTTCAACACCCAGGGGTATATTTATTAAGCGGTGAGATTGCAGTGAGATTGGAAAGTGGGTATGTTGCCCATAGCAACCAATCAGATTCAAGCTCTCNGTTTCATTTTACACACTGGAGAATGTAAACTCAAATCTGATTGGTTGTTGTGGGCAACATCCCCCACTTTTCAATCTCACTGCAATCTCACCGCTTAGTAAATATACCCCCAAGTCTTTTATACACGTGTCTAACAACAAAATATATTGGTGCAATGTGATTATGGAAATCAGCAAACATGGACGTGGACGTAATATTTTGTGAACAAAGTGCTTTTAACAGTAACATATTTTTTATTGAAGACATTACAATAGTCTGACATCAGACATTTTTACCTGCAGGTTGCAAACATGTGAAAGGTATCCTACTCTTTGGCCCTCCTGGTTGTGGAAAAACCCTCATGGCTCGGCAGATTGGCAAGATGCTTAACGCCCGAGAGCCAAAAGTGGTTAATGGGCCTGAAATTTTAAACAAGTATGTTGGAGAGTCTGAGGCCAACATCCGAAAGCTTTTCGCTGACGCAGAAGAGGAGCAAAGGAGAGTGAGTAGTTATACCTAGTGGAGTGATTCTATTAACTGATCCATTTTTCACCATTTACTTTAAAATGTAAACAATGTAACATTTTATGCTCATATTAATTTAACACCTTGTTCTTCCAGCTTGGCGCCAATAGTGGACTACACATTATTATCTTTGATGAAATAGATGCCATTTGTAAACAGAGAGGGAGCATGGCGGGAAGCACTGGTGTCCATGACACTGTGGTAAACCAGCTGCTTTCCAAGATAGACGGCGTGGAACAGCTCAATAACATCCTGGTCATTGGTGAGCACTGCTCTATATTATGTCTTTAACATCTCGTTTTTTCATGGACGTAGTTTTACTACTATTCCCTTTATATATCTTTGTAGGAATGACCAATAGACCTGACTTGATTGATGAAGCTCTCCTTAGACCTGGAAGACTGGAAGTGAAAATGGAGATAGGTGAGTCTGAATTTAGTATCTTTATTTCCCTATTTTTACAAGAATGTCTTATTTATTATCTTTTGCATTTACTGTGCTTCTCCAGGCCTTCCCGATGAGAAAGGGCGCATCCAGATCCTCAATATCCACACAGTGCGGATGAGAGAACACAAGCTGCTTTCTCAAGACGTGGACATAGCCGAACTGGCCCAGGAGACCAAGAACTTCAGTGGAGCTGAGCTAGAAGGGCTGGTGAGGGCAGCACAATCCACTGCCATGAACCGGCTTATCAAGGTAAGACCGTTGCTACATGATTAAGTGACCTTCTGTTGCTGTGTGTTGACAAATACACAATATGACATTCTATAAATACCAGAACAAAATTTCTTAAACACAACAAAACAAAAATGTCTTAATTTGTTGTGATTGCAATATATGATATAAATCACAATAGTGTAAACTCATATATATAAATATATATAAAAAACACAGCTCAGCTGTACTGTCAGCCTGGTAGTCTTGCATCAGTTATAAGATGTTCTTCTGTATAGAGTTTATAGCGTACATTAATACACTTTCTGATATTTACTGTACTTTTATTTTTATCCGTGTTCTCAAATTTATTGCATTTATTATTACATTTTATATTTAAATCATTTAAACAATGTCCCTATTGACAGGATCAGTATTGTTCCACTGTAACAGGATATCCCACTGCAGCTCACAGCACTATGAATCACTATAGACAGCTGATGCGTTTTTAGGGCTATATCCTCATGAGGTCTGAGGACTACAGAACTGAGTTACTGTATTTCCTTCCTCTGTGTATAAATCTATCTATCTATCTATCTATCTATCTCATATCTATCTATCTATCTATCTATCTATCCATCCATCCACACAGTGCATTTTTTATTATATATATATTATTATATACCGTTATAGAACTTCTATCATTTAATACATAATGTTATATAGGGGAATAATGTTTTGTGGCACTTATGTATTATGGTAGCTTTATTATAGAAATTCAGTACCTGAATCACCTCTTAAACCCCTAAAATTTGGTTAGTATTCAGTAGGGTATCATTAGAAAGGCTACACCAAATAAATACTGTTCTTGGGATATTCTTGTACATTGTAGCTTTGGTGATTCCTTCCCTGGCCAGTGTTACAAATATAATCGCCTGTGCCTTTCAACACCTGACAATATCTCAGCATGGCACCGATTCTCTGAACACTCCCCTGGACGTTATGAGCTGGCAAAGGTGACATATCTGTGTAAACAGCAACCTCCCTTTCCTTGTTCAAGTCTACATTCTAATAAAAGTGAAAATGGAGTTTCAAAAAAGTATTTTAATCAGTGAATAATTCTAATAATTATTAAAAAGAATAATATTTATAAGACTTACATAGTGTAGATGTATATTAAACCCTGATGCAATTTTCTTACTTACAGTTTACAAAGGGTGTTTGTGAAAGTAACGGTGTCAATTAAAATGTATAAATAGGAGTATATTTAATCCAGTATATTGCCAGTGTTCACTGTACATAAGAGATTGCTGTACTTGTAACTCTCTTTTTTATTTATTTATATATTTATACCGTATATACTCGAGTATAAACCAACCCGAATATAAGCCAAAGTGCTAAATTTCACCTAAAAAACTGGGATAACTTATTGACTTGTGTATAAGCCTCCCCCTCCCCCAAGTATGTCTGTCTGTCACCCCTGTGAAAGGCTTGTGTCACTGATGTATCATTGCCCCCATAGGACTGCATTGACTCTGGACTCTATGTCCAGCTCCTAGAAATCTTCCCCTATATATCTGTATATACTCAAGTATAAGCAGAGGCAGGCACTTTCAGAACAAACAAAATGTGCTGAAAAACTCTCTTAGACTTGAGTATCTATACGGTATATAAAATCTCAAATAGTGATTAACAAACCAGTGTTTTAGCATCTGCAACAAGCATTTCTAATTTTGTGTTTTTCTGGAAATATAGTTATTTTTGCCTCTGTCATAACTATTCAGAACGATTGTAGCTTTACACTATTGCAGTAATAATTCCGTAAACCTAAAATAGTTTTTGAATGTAGAACCAGCAAACGGATTTCCATCACCAAATGAATTTGAAGTTTGGGGCTTAAATTCTCTTAATTCTATTAACAGCCTTTTCTTCCAGTTAAATGTTTTATCAGTAATGAAGACAGAGACTGTTGGTCATGTAGCAGCGTTAATTTGAGTTTTATTTCTAGTTTTGTTCATTTAACTTAACAAGTAACTATGTTCTCATGACTAATGTGCTTTTTTATTTCCTATTCTTCTTTATCAGGCTACCAGCAAAGTAGAGGTTGATATGGAGAAGGCTGAATGTCTCCAAGTAACAAGAGGAGACTTTTTCACATCTCTGGAAAATGATGTAAAGCCTGTAAGTGGTTCTTCTAGCAATTACATGATTATTATATTATTTTCTAACCAATTTAACATATTGGATTTACAAACTGCTTCCATGGTTGTGTAGGTTATTGCCTTTCCTAACCACTTATTATAACTCCAGACCTTAACGAATTGAGTGACATACTTTAACCTGACCTGTAAACATTTTTTTTTTTAAGGCTTTTGGTACAAACCAAGAGGACTATGCAAGCTATATCATGAACGGCATCATCAAGTGGGGTGATCCAGTAAGCCGTGTCCTGGATGATGGTGAACTGCTTGTCCAGCAAACCAAGAACAGTGATCGCACACCACTGGTCAGCGTTTTGTTAGAAGGTAGGGAACAAATGGGGGATAAGTTATAATTGATGAAATGCATGTAGACTGGTCCTATAGAAATATATGTATTTTCCAGGTCCACCCCATAGTGGAAAAACAGCGCTGGCTGCCAAGATCTCAGAAGAGTCTAATTTCCCCTTCATTAAGATTTGTTCCCCAGAGAAGATGATTGGGTTTTCTGAGACTGCAAAGTGCCAGGCCATGAAAAAAGTATGTGCATTGTTAAATATTTTCTTAATGAAAAGGTGTAGCAAAACCATATCTGATACTCTAACACCTGTAATATACTCCCCTTATTTTTCATTCTTCTTGTTTACCTAGATCTTTGATGATGCTTATAAGTCCCAGTTGAGTTGTGTTGTGGTGGACGACATAGAGCGGCTCTTAGGTAAAGTACTTTTCATATGTGCTTATGTGCTCTGAATCATTTAATCACATAACATGGTTTGTAAACAACTATTCTTTCTTTGTAGACTATGTACCAATTGGCCCCCGTTTCTCTAATCTGGTGCTTCAGGCTTTGCTTGTGCTCTTGAAGAAGGCTCCACCACAGGTACAGTAATCAACAAAATGGATTCTGTGGTTATTTAATTTAATAAAATAGTTTATAATCTGTTGTGTGTACCAACTCCTACTGCACATAATAAATAATACCATTTCTCCAGCATCGTAAACTGCTGATCATTGGGACCACAAGTCGTAAGGATGTCCTTCAGGAGATGGAGATGCTGGACGCCTTTAGCACAACCATCCATGTTCCAAACATCTCCACAGGAGAGCAGCTAATGGAGGCACTGGAGGTGAGGGCATTAAGTCACCTGAGGGCGACTTTTTATAAGAAGTGCAGTGTGTTTTCACATTATTTCATAATAAAGTGTGTTTGACAACTCTGTGTTTTGTGTTCTACAGCTTCTAGGCAGCTTCAAGGACAATGAACGAGCTATCATTGCTCAGCATGTAAAGGGATCAAAGGTTTACATAGGGATCAAGAAGTTACTCATGTTAATTGAGATGTCCATGCAGGTGAGTATATTCCAGAGAGGCAATGCATAGTTTCACAGTGAATTGTGGACACATAAGTGTCAAAATATACTTCTAATGGTTTCTGAATAGATAATAAAAGTAGACACATCCTTGACAATTCTGTATGGACATTAAGAACAATACAAATATTGTAGCATTGATGTATAGAAAGTGATTTACCTAAAGATTATCTCCACAGTAACAGGACATTTAGATGGAGAAGGTATTTTTTCTAGAAAATTGTGTTTGTCATAATATTCAAATGAATTTAGACCTTGTACAGTGCATAATATTGACAAATGAATGTTCCAAAGATGATACTATAGAATAAAGCTACTGGTATAACCAATTCCAAGATGGTACATTCCTGCAGAACAATTGACTGAACAGGTTCTCATTAATGTGGTCCATTATTAATCCTATTCTGTGTATTTAAATTTTTTAGATGAACCCTGAATATCGTGTTAGCAAGTTCCTTTCCCTGCTGAAAGATGAGGCTACGTAAGTATTTAGATTTGGTAGTGCAAAGGGAAGAGATTGTGAATTACATTTAGTCTTCTTTTTAAACACAGGTAATACCTCATTCACATTACCTCAAAAATTAACTGTCTTTTTTGATGAAAAAGCCGGCTTCTAAACTCAGTGTGAACCCTCCATTTACAAAAAGCCGGGTAATGAAAGCTGGTGTTCAGAGCCTGATTTTTAGAATGGGTTTTGCCCTCAGATCCGACTTTTTCAGTCAGTATGAACACTACAAAGCTGGCTTTACTCTCCCATTGTGTTTGTGCAGCACTGATTGGCTCACACAGTCAGCTGTTTCCAGCACAACACTTCCTGTCTCTCCCCCTCCCCCCTCATGTAAACAAAAAATCACAGCACGTTTTCTGAGTAATAATGTGTACTGGTAGCAAAAAGCAGGGTTCAATATAAACAGTGCAGCCCCTGCTTTTTTTTATTTTTTAGCTAATCAGCTAATCTGAACGGTCTTTTTTTCACAGACCCTCCAATTTCCCCAGCTCTACATCCTGGCTTCTAAGCCAGCTTTTTCAAGGCTGGTAATGTGAACGGGGTATAAGATTGTGAGGTGATTGTGTGTGCCCAACCACAGGTCATTCTCTTTTTGACCACTGTAGTGGGTTTTTTTTTTTTTTGGCTCAGTTGCATAATGGGAATGGCAGTAACCAGACAAAACACTGTCTGCTACACTAGTCTGTTAATCAAGGTTGATCACCAAGCTAGTGTAGCATGATTTTATGGTGGAAACCAACACTTTGAGGTTCAGTACAATTTAAATGAAATTGTTTCCCTGTATGTTTGGTTCTACAAGAGATTGCACTAGTGACCACCACTTTTCTGTTGCAGAGAACCTGTCCGCCGCACATATGACTAAATGAACATCTCTCCTTGTGGGGCAGAAGCACTGGAGAGGATGTTAAGTATGAGTAACATTCCACCCCACACAGTCTGTCTGAAGGAAGGTCAGCTCCTTGAAGCATACTACTGGTTCCTATTTCTATGTCACAAGGGATCTGCATGTAACTATAAAATCCGCTATATCAAAACTACACTACTGTCTTCGATCATTTCTCATTTCCCTCCAAAGCTATTAAAAATATAAATATACAGCAGCCAGGCAGCTTTGGTGCAACCACCTTGTAACTTGTAACTTCTCATTGAGATATCTATACCTTCAGCGCCCAGCTTCTGGTGGTATGAATGCATGAGATGGACTGCTTTGGTTCAGCCAAACAATTCTGTGATCTAGCCATATTTCAGTAGCCATGTTGTACTGTATTCTTGTTCTGTTATTGCATATTTGGTTAAATGCTAGAACAAATGCCTGGGATAATTGGAGTAACTTGTATACTGTACTTTATACCCTGACTTTTTATTTAAATGTATGTTTTTTTGGCACATAGTCGTAATGACTAAACAGTCCAAAGACACAGAGCTACTGCGGCTATGTTTCCCTGGGCTGTGTTGCTTTCCCAAAGAATAACAATAACCAACACAAAAAGAGCAAGCAAGACAACAGCCTTCCCTACAAAATATGTAATGTTAACTGTGAATCAATTGAAAAAGTAGGTTTATTCAGTTCAAAAATAATAACATAACTCACTGAATATGTGAGTGAGGGGGAAAAAAAGAGTCCTGTTACACAGCAAACATGTACACAGTAATATCGTTTTATAATGGACATATTCTGTATCTCCAGGCACATGTTATTGAAAGTCCCCTAACCCTCTGAAACATCCCCCAAACGGCTGATTGTGACTTCACTAAGGATCTCTTACATCTATCTGTACAGCAGATTTACTTCACAATTGGGATGGAGATGTGCAAATAAATGATAAGACATTGTCTACTTGTAGTCACACCTTACAGATTTTGTTACATAATTCATCATTGATTCGATTTTGGGAAACCTCCTAGTTTCACATAATTGATCATGTTCCAATGTACATAGAAAACTTCAGTGTGTACTGACACATGACCGTCCGCTATTCCCATTTCTGCATAGGGCCACCAGAGAGCAGTGATCCACTGGAGAGCAGTGTGTACAGTGGGCATTTAAAGTTATTATATATCTCAAGTGTGTACCCTGCTTTACACAGTGGATAACAGTCTGCTTATAATGTGTATAAACACTTCATCAGAGTTCTTCACAAAACAAGGTAGAGTTGTTTCATAGCTATATCTAAATATACATTTTAGTAGTGAATAAAGGTGTTCCTTAATTGAACCAGTTACATGTTTGCTTAGGGAAGGCTTTCACTTTGCTCATTCTCTTTTGACATGATATTAATTCAATTCAGCTGTTGGTGACAGATCCACTTTTCCGTGGTAGATGTCAGAAATATAAATGTAATTAATAGTGTAGGATTGTGTTAAAAAGAATGTTTATTGATGGTGTCACTCTGCAAATCTCTGAATATGCTCACAGTGGATGTAAACATGCTGTGCTGGTTTATGTTTCCCTTTGCCAAGCAGCCTTCCTCCACACCAGTTCAGTGTACCCCCACCCACCCGTCAGTGTTGTTCCCTTCAAGTAACAAGTGCTGTGAAACTGTGGCTGCTTTCTCTCCAGCTTTCCAGGCTTTCTTCTTTCGTCCACCCCTTGGTATATGTTTATTTTTATTGTAATATGTGGGTTATTGCATCTGAATGATGGTTGCAATAAAGAAATTATTTATCCGATATGGCTTGCATTTTTGTGTCTTTTTTGGAATTTGTGGCTTTGTATTGCGATTCCCCATCACATGACGTATGCAGTGCTCATTTATGATATCTAGTGTATAAAACAATGAGACCACCAGCTTTGTTAAGAGAATATCGGCAATAAAATGTGTAAGTGGCAGGCATAATGTCCACTGGAAAACAATGTATGTGATCTTCTGGAAGCCACTGCAATTTAATTGTCAATTATTAAAATGAAAGAGATGAGACAAGCACAGAAAGCAATGTAGGCAAGTGCCCATTATCCAGTACTACGGGTTAATTTGTATTAGGTGATTTCATTTTTTCTAAATAAAACTATAGATTGAGATATCAGATGTAGAACAAATCCTGGGTTGGCACCATGAAAGCAGCCCCTATTAGGGGTTTGGACCTTCTGTGATGGAACAGTGTGTACACATTGTAATGAAACCGTTTGTAAACTGGTACACAAGAAAACACACATTTTTTTTCCAAATATATATTTGCATTATATTTATATTATATATATTTATATATATTTTGCATACTCACATAGGATATATATACATTGCATAATAAATAAAGTATAAAAATGATTCTGTGTATAAAATTCTGACAGTTGTCTGCATCTGATGGAAAGCTTTGGACTGGACGTTGTGTTACTGCCCAAACATGGCTGCTTCCTTGTATGATGGCAAATCTGTGTTTAACCCAGTGAGTCCTCTAACATGTTGCACCTTTAATTGTTCTTAAGTATATTTAATGGCTTTTTCATTATATAAAATGCCATCGCTGTTCTGGTTATGTCCATTCGGCTTCACCCATAGGACATTGATTGTCAGCTTTCTGTTAGAACGTGGCAAGCAGACGCAGCTTGCTGAGCTGTGCAGAGCATGTGACCACATCACCATTTTTGGAAATGGTATTTGTGGACGTCAATCCAGGTATAGGTGGAGATTTAAAAAACAGATAAAATAACTTTGATAGCATCACGAGTCCTGAATAAATTGGTGAAGCATTGTGAATCAGCTCATGTTTCTATTTCCAGAACCTGCGGCAGATGCTCATGATGGTTCCAAAATCTTTGTCTGCAAATAGCAAAGAAAAAAAGAGAAATAAACATTGATCAGATTAATAACATTTGATTAATCACAACAATGATTGTGAATAATGATTAACCTTTTAAGTATAATGATTCTATTTTATATCCACTGAGTAAATAAAAGCCTTATGAGTAAGTAACAGAAGGGTGGGTTGGTGATTAAATCTTGGTCTGCCTCTATAGACCGACCACGCCTCCATTTTCCAATTGTAGGAGTTAAGGTAAGTCCTAGATATCTGATTGCTTCAAATCCAGAATGAAGTGTCTGCTCCAACATTGCTATACTGGTTTTCCATGGCCTACATATTCTTCATACATGAGTAGTGGTTATATGGATCAGAAGCCAGGCTCCGTAGTCCATAGCAAGGGTGTGGGTAGACCTTTTAATGGTGACGTCAATTAAATTTTGAGTTGCTGCACCTATATTGTGAATTATTAAGATGCTACTTGTAAACAGTAGCAGTATGGGGGTATGTTTTTGCATGTTTACATTATTTACATTTTTATAGTACAGATTTACATTTTATTATTTACATTTGCTCTGCTGTTTTATATTAGTATATCTGTCAAACATTCATAACCTGAAATAATCCACTGAGCCTTGCTCCTAGTGATTTCACACCATATAAGTAACATCAGTGAATTTTATTGTAATTTTTGTTATATAATCACATTCATTTATCAAACTGATACTATATACTGATATTACATTTTTAAAAAGGCGTAATTTTTTAGAGTGTTTTAGATAAAAGGCTGGGGAAGTATAGAAAATAGATTAATCTTGTTGCAGATATGAATTTGCTTAGAATAATTAAAAGCTATCTGTAAATTTAAAAGTATTACATAACTTTATTGTGTTCTAGATGTTCTATTGAAGTAGCTGTATTATATGCAACATAATTAAGACAAACTGCGATTGAAGACAATTCTGGAAATACAGTAAGAAAAGTTAATGTATTGTCATTCCTAGTCTTTGTTAATAAAATAGTCAATAGAAGAATGTATTCATTAGTAGTTCTAATACACATAGAGATATTAGTAGCTGTGTTGGTATTAGCTATGTAGAAAAATCTTGTATAAGCCACATTGTTTTAAAATCACAACATAATTTTTTAAGGTAATGACCAATGCCAAATCAGAGAGTTGTTACAGGGACCAGGGTCAGTGCACAGATTGCAGTCAAAAAGATTTTTGAAAAACTTAAAGATTTAGAAACGCTAGAGTTTGACAGGACAAGAGGAATATAGGTATAATGCTACACCAGGGAGAATATTTTACTAATTGCACTAAAATATTCACACTTTTAAACTGCTATTTAGATTTGCCCTAGGAAACCTCACCTCTCAATTCAACATGGTTTCTCCCAGACATAACTCCCACATGATTTCATTTAATTTATAAACTGGCCCAATGCTAATGACTGTCTGTGTGAGTAAACCAGCAAAAATTGGTTTGCCTTGTACCTGTGTCATTTGCAGGTGTGGACATCATAGATCCGTACACACTCTTGGCAGCTCACATAGCAGCACCAGTGGAAAATACAGTGGCATTTTTCCTTGCGTTTCTCTGTGCGGGTGTTGTGGCCTCTTCCGCAGCAAAGTAGATCACAACCATCTATGCCATGAGAAGTCACATTACAGGTTCGACCTCGTGTTCCAAAAGAACCAGTCTCAGGGTTGGGTTCACAGAAGTTGGGTGAGTTCTCGTAGTAAACCAGATCCCTCTCGGTGGGTGGTTTGAAAAGGGAATATTTTGCCCTGAGGGTTTCCACCCAACCTCTAGACTCTCGATGTTTCTCCACCGACATCTCAGAGGCGCTGTCATACTTGTCCTTTAGATGATCACCAATGGCTCGGAAGTCAGGTTGAGACCACCAGCATGTCTTGACCTCACAGCTTCCAGACAGACCATGGCACTTACATTTTAGGTGCATGTGATCAAGGATTGTCTAAGAGGCAAAATGGGATTAGTGTTTGGGAAGTCCGTATCGAAGGAGACATTCGTCACAATAAAAGTATTGTCTTACTTCCTGACTTAATTTATAGCAACTATAAACTTTTTGTTTTTGTTCTCTTTAAGAGTTATTTTTCTGGGGTCTATATTTATGGTTCTTAATTGGCTATCCCCAATTCTATACAACCACTAGTTGTATAGAATTGGGTATTTAGTTTGGGTATTAATTTTGACTACACTATTGTTGTAACACTTTCATGGTTTCATTACTTACACTTTTTGGCCCTAACTGCCACTGAATATACAGTTTGTGTAACTCTGTAGGAAATGTGTTTTGTGTTATCATATTTAAATATCGTGTTTGAATAGTTGTGCAGCTATTCTACTTCTGTTTCATACACATTCCCACTATGTTTGCTCACCGCCCTTCCTGCCTCATTGTTGTGCCTATTCATGGCTGATCTGGCATCTGGACGATTCTCTCTGGCATCTGCAAATTCTCGGGACACCAGAACCCCAAAGTCAGCATCTTCACTGCAGCCTCCCCACTTCCAGCCCTCTCCTGATGAGCCTTTGTGATGGGAGTCGCAACCACAGATGGTGGAGCTGCCTTCTGCACAGGAGCGGGTCACAGCAAAGGCCACACCGGCTGAAGCAATGGCATGAACAAAGGCCGACTCCCGTGTGGCTGTAGGAAACAAACAATTGTAGTGAAAAAAACACACACAGTGATATATTGAACCACAAAACTGTACAGGGAACGTAATGTAAATGTGTTGCTACTAAGTGTTGCCTTGCGTATTTCCAGTAAGGAATTTGTAAGTCTTCTTCACATTGGCTAGTTTGCCTTTGGTATATGAGAACCATGCAGCAAGATAGCCCAGTGCAGATCTGCATGATGGAGAGAAGGGATTAAGCCCCTTATTAAAAAGTTCTCCCTCCTCTTTCCAGTCTGGCCAGTTACCTGCTGAGACACTCAATCCCCTTTTGTGTGCTGGTGTCACAGTGTATTAGAGATATAATGATGGACGTCTCTGGGACCCGTGTGTGACCAGACTGCCATTTCCCTGCTGGTTCGTAGCAACAAGCCACTGTGTGCAGCCTGTGCACTGTCCCCTGCTTCTGGAGACCCCTCTCTGTCTGGGGGGAGAGCAGTGAAAGGGCGTGTGAATAGTTCTGGGGTCCTGCTGGGCCCAGAGCCCCTCTCAGCCTCACAGTGGGGAGGAGGCTTAAACTCCTTTCATCCCGCACTAAGCTCATTTCACTCATTCACTCAGTGTTACTGAGCCGGCAGCCTGTGTGAGAGCAGAACCTGCAGAGTCTGTCATCTCTGGGAATCCGCTCATCTCTTTGCCTATTTTCTTGTGACTGTTCTCTGCACCCCTGTATTCCTCTCTCCCTGGAGAGAGATCACATTTACAAATGGATCATAAGGATACTACAAGTACTTGGATTAGTACTCCATGTATGATTAGGGTGAAGATTAAATACAAAGCAGAAGAATTAATCTGGCAACACATTAGGTAATTCTCTATCTAAGCATGGCAATGATAGTGAGAGTGCTGTCACAGAGTATTTATAACCTATATAAACATTTCCTAGAGGCACTGGGCTGGATTCTAAGCTTTGCGGCACTTTCAGTCATACACGTTCCATGTGGATGTGCCATCAGTAGTATTTATACCATGGTTTGGACAGGTACAAATACACCTTATTTTTTAGCCAGCTGCATATTTTTCAACCCAGGACATGTAGTAAATTGCAGCCATTTTGCATTTAGCCGTTGGCCTACCCTACGTCTATAATTTAATTGAACAAGAATCGCTAGGCTTACTTATGTCTCTATCCTGGGCATGTGCATTGCAAAATAAGTAATATACATGCGGAGTCTGTGCCGTTACAGTTAAAGGAGTGAAATATTTATGTGTTCTAAAAATGTGCAATAATTTAATGACTTAAACCCTGTTGTTTTATGTACTAGTAATTGATTTGTATTCTTATGGCAAGGTAATATCTACAACTGATTTACTTCCATTAGTCCACAATAAATCTAAACCTAAAGTATCTATGCTGTCATTACCCTGATTTTAGGATACATTGAAGTTACTATTTTTATATTTTATATATATATTTTTTTTAAACTACATAGTTTTATATTCAATTTATAAATTAACTTGAGTTGAGTTAACTTTCAACTCTTACTCTGTTTTCACAGTTTACATTTGCATCCACCCACAGTTTAATGTTTGGTTTTGCCCAGATCTACACCTGTTTTGCCCTTACTCCCAAACTCTGCTGAACTGCGCCCCCACTGCATAGCTCCACCTTACTCCGCCAATCTAACCTGTTTCCTTGTTAGGGGGTCCAAGCAGGGTATGTTCTACCCCCGTTGATATTATTAGTAGTCTGTAGTTTTTGGAATGGTAATACAATTTGTAAGGTTTACTTAAGTCTTCTGTTCCTACCACTAGTATTTGACTGTTTTAGTACCTTTGTCCAGCACTGGTCCAAAGATGGCAAGGCTGTCATGAATTGTGGTGCAGTTCCATCTCCTTCCCCTGAACTGGTGTTGACATTCCTGGATGCCCAGTTTCACCCCCTCTGCCACACTAGGCATGATTTCGATATAATTCCGGCAGAATCTCATTTGTTTTGGCACCAGTCCTGGTATGGATCCACACAGAATTGGCTGTGATCCAAGAGAGCTGTACTGCTGTCCAAGTGCCAAGGACCTGCAAAAGAAAGAAGAGAACATTTCCTTCATCCATTCTAACCAAATCCCAAGATGGAGGAGATCACGTTGCATTTTCCCACTTCTTTCCAAAGAGTAACTCGCATTCTTACATTATATCTACTAAAAAATACAGAGGCAATCAAAAATGTGTATGGATGGATGTATTTTCTGCTGAATATGTAGAATATGGGGGAGATCCAGAGTTTTGGAGTAATGGCACAAGGTACAAGTGTAGACCTGGCCAAAACCATGTTAACCTGTGAGGGAAGGAAAAGAGTGAAAACAGTGGTGAAGTTTCCAGACTCAACTCAACAATTTAAAAAATACAAAGGCACTACTAACCTTTAATATTTTCTTATCAACCAAAGAATAATATATATAACACAACTGTCCAATGCCTACACATCTTTTTGCCTTGTATAAAAGGGGGCAGTGTTCCTGTTTGAAGAAACCCGTTGTAGTGAAATGAGGAACAGGGAGAACCCAGAATTTGTGGTCTTCTCTCTGTGTCCAATTGTTTGTGAAATATAAAACAAAAAACGGAGAGCAAAATAATGTATGAAAGAATAATATGTTTTCAGTATGTATAGAATACTCACTTATATCTTATATAATTATACCTTACCGTTATGTCTGGTTGAGGAAACAAGTGTGGTCATTCTATATATACTGAAAACATACTATACTATGGTCATCTTTTTTACTCTGCTGTTTGTTCGCTATTATTATTTTGCTAAAAATTGGACGCAGAAAAAACCACAAATTCTGGTCTCTCCCTGTTCCACATATCGCCACATCAATTTCCTGAAATCTAATGTACATTAAGATATATTTAGAAAACAATAATACATTACCGGCAGCTCCGTGATTGCCACTATCCCCAATGCATACCCAGCAGAACATTACACCTACAGCACTGCAAAAAAAAATCCCTAGTGCAAGATAGGACCAGATCCAGACTTACAAACTAGGGAATCTACGAGCGTAGAGTTACGAGTGGGTAAAACCATGTTGAATTACAGGGGAGTGTATCTGTGTGCAAAATGCAAAAATAAAGTATTCTCCATGCATGAAAACACTAACATTCAATTTGCCTCCCCTGCAATTCAACATGGTTTTGCCCACTTTTGAAAAATCTTTCGATTGGAACAATTTATCTTATAGTGTATGCCCAGCTTTACTGTTACGCTGTTGTTAGACTTGGGCTAGGAAACATCATCGCTCAACTGTTACGGTTATGCCACTCGTAACTTTATGCTTGTAAATTCCTTAGTTCTTAAGTCTTATCCATCGATTTTTTTTTTTGCACTTAATTCTTATTAATTTCATGTATTTCTTATTATATTGGTACCCATGTTCAAAAGCTTACAGTATGTCAAAAATTCTGGGTTGTTGGGAGAGGTGATCTGATGGCAACAACAATATGCACACTGACTGGCCCTAGTGAGCCATCTGGAGGAAGGGATTTTTTTTATTGAGGATTATATAGGTTGCATAGATATGAAAAACGATTTACTGATTATTTTGATATAGAAGTCCTCAATAAAACTGCTCCCATGTTATATGCTTTTTAAACATATTATTAACATATTATTTTAGATATACATTTAGAATATATAAATTGTTAATTGGCATGGGCAGATAGTTACTTTATTTTTCATATTAATCAATTTTGTTTATATGATTTAATAAATGTTATTCTACAATATTATGTGTTACTTGTCCTTTGTACACGAATGACCTTTCTCTCATGAAGTCTGAAGCACCTGTGACCTTTCTCCGCACTGGGCTATTGGATAAGCAATATCTGTTATGTGTCTTATATAAATATGAACACACTCCTGCATTCCTCTTGTAGGTATTTCATAAGATAGCTCTTTCAGTCACTGTACTGATATGTCATGGTACACCATCTTAATTAAAGGGACAGCTCCAGACATTTTATTTCTGTGTAACTGGAACCCCAATCTAAACATGTAAGGACGGATACAATGTTAAAGAGAAAGGGCTAAACAGGTGTAAGTGTAGACCTGCGAAATCCATTCTGAACTGCAAAGGAAATAGTAAACTGTAAAAGCTGAATTACGTTCAGAAGCAATGTCTCTTAGTTCAGCTCTAATATACAGATAGAGCATTAAGCTATGTAGCATGTCACTTCTATGTGCAAAAGTAAATATTTTTCCTGCATGCAAAATAATGAAAATTCATTTGCACCTCTCACATTGCAACATGGTTATGCTGAGGTCTACACCTGCACCTGTTAAGAGGGAAGACCCTCAGTTCATCCAGTCATTCTCAAGTGTCATTGGGCTTTATTCTGGGATAAAAACAACAGGGACTCACTGGGACTCACACTGATTGTACAGAGCTGGTTTTTCATCCATCTGTGCAAGATCTTAGATTGTAGGATCTGGTCATGTGACATATAGTATAAAGGGGGTTTATATTCTAATTTAATCTAAAAAAGACAATGATTTTTGAAGATTTCTGTAAAATGTATTTACTCATTAATGTATCTTGAATATTTAATAATAACCCTTCTAATATGTGCTTGTTATTGTCTTACCAACAAGCTATGATTTACACCTAACCTTGTATTCCGTCCTAAATTTCCAATAAGTGCATCCAAACAACATTCAATACTTGTATAATGATGTTGCAAAATGCGATGGTACCACAATAACTATGTGCTTTGAAGATTATTATTTCTAAGACCTCTTTAGCACCAGACCGGACATGCATAAGTGAACTTCCTCCCCTGTTCCTCAGGGAGACCTTATTACAAACAATTTAAGACCCCCATATCCTCAGTGAATCCAACCCAGACAAAGCTCCACCAAACAATTAATGCTCATCCTACAGCCTAATCCTTAAACAATAAAAGGGATTAGGATATCCTCAATATTACCTATTGGCAACCCATTCCACCTCATCTAGCTGTGCATCAGGACAATCCTTCAGTTAAGATCCAGCCTTGACCACTGTGTAGTGGTCTAATAGAATGGTGAGAAGATAACACATTGTGGTGTTATTTTTCCATAGGATCCATGGTTACATAATCTCTTGTTTGAACACTTTCAATAAAATCAGGGAAACCTTTACAATGATGATCACAGTTTCCTGGAGCTCAGTTACGATGCCTGAATGGATTAATAGCTCATCCAATATACTGCGCACCATTTGTTTCCATCGCTAGTGCAAATCATTAGCATGTTCAGAAATTCTTACTGAATAATAGTATTGATATTGATAACAGCTCATGAAGCTTCTGGGTCAACTTTTTATGTATTTTACTCATGACTATGTGTATATTAATGTATGTCATTCACTAAATGATTAAATTAAAGAGTGAAACTACACCACTGCTGATCATAAGCTGTATGCCATACATAGAGTTGAATTACTAGGTTCTATTAAAAGTTATAAGATGGCCAGAAGTACATAATCATCACAAGTTGCAAATACCGGTTCCCATATATGTTTACAATAGTAAACACAATAACTGACACAATTGGTCTGCAGCCAGTAGAGCACCATTAAGTTTCTACTCATTACAAATCCCTTTGCACATGCGATCTTCCTATTGTTCCTCTCTTTCTGTTATATGGATTCCCAAACGCCTCTGTCCAGGTGCTCCACTACTGTTTAATCCTCCGTTCATATAAATGTATTGTTTCTTATGTGGAAATCGCTTGTCAAACCTAGACTATGGTCTCATACACACAGGGACTAGTTATAGGCACACGCAAACTTTGGATGTAGTGTCCTGTGATGCACATGAGTGCTAGTATTCAGTCTAAGTAACCCCTAAAGTGTGGTTTTGGGGATTATTTATATTAAAATTAACTTTGTTGCCAATTTGTGGCTAAAGCATTGCTGATGACCCTGATTATCATACAGTGTGAGGCCACCCTACCATTGCAAAATCAGGACAAATTTGAAACATTGTGTGCTGCAAATACAAACAGTTAGGGTAAAATCCAGATAAATGGTTGGAAAAATCGCAAGTTCAAATCATCCTGTTGCACGCATTGATATTAGCATTAAGGGGATGATGCAGAGGGGTGCGGAGTAATGGTACAAATTTTGCCACAAGCAAACCATGATACAATGTGAGGGGAGCAAAATATTTTTAGTTGTATGCAGAAAAATACAACCTGATTCACTTATAGCCAACAAATACTAAACCCTTTTTATTGCTTCCCCTGCAGTTCAATATGGTTTTACTGAGTTATTGCTGTTCTCAACTCTCAATTAACCCCTCTGTGTTTAAAACTTGCTGTTATGAGATGCTGATCTTTGGATTGATGCTCACTGATCAGGGGTCATGTGCTTCTGACTTCTATGCTTTGAGGGACTTATGGAAATGTTTTTACTGTAAAGTGCTGTATTACATGTGCAAACATCATTAGCTCGAGGAGTTGGTTAGGACCATCACAATGCAAGAAGGTGTCTACTTATCTTGTAAATGAATAAAGTGGGTGATTTTTTTAAGCATTCGCATAGTGCAATTAATATAAATTAAATGTAATAAAATTAAACAGATGATTAAAATCTACAGTATTGTCATTTATATTTAAAACAACAATTTTCTTAAAAGCAAAATCCACTTTGTGAAGTATATTTTCCACTTTCACACGCTGGCTTATGCCTTATAGAAACCTTGAATTTTACAAACACCCAGAAAAAATGCTTATGCCTATCCGCTATGTAATACATGTGCCTAATATACTACTTAAATGAAAAGTCACAAATTTCAAACTAGTCGTTTCTTTGAGAAGTGGCAGAATCAGAATAGGAAAGTAAACACAAAATACATTTTTACGCTCTAGGGGCCATGACCCTTTCACTTGTAGATTCCGTACAAAGTATAGAATAGCTTTAATACATGACCTGTAGCATCAACAGTTATAATACATAATATATTTGATGGCAAGTAAAGCTAATCAGCAAAGCACATTTTTGCCTCCTACCTACAGAAATTTGTTACAGAAATAAAAAACTTACAAAATAATATTATTGTTTGTTATTAAAAATAAAAAAGAGCAACATTAAGCAGCATAAATATGATTTTCCTGTGAAGCGTAAACCTTTTTACTGATTCTTAAAAAAATGTTTTTAGATATTAAAATTTCATTTCATTACTCAATTTAAATTAAAAATATAATGACATTTCACAAACAGGGCATAGTGTCCTTATTTAGTGTTCAGTTGTCCTTACACCTTTCCAAATGAATATCAGTTTATGAGGAATTGCCTTTCTTCTGTACATATCATAGAGAATATTAAAACTATGTGGAAACACAATATATATATATATATATATATATATATAT
>JABWIB010002906.1:4787-15426 GCA_016617825.1 Platyplectrum ornatum | reverse complement strand
CACAATATATATATATATATATATATATATATATATACTGCACCAAGCATTTTCAATCTGTCCAACTCATTTTTATGTTTAAAATCAGTACTGGTCTTGAATTGTTAGAATGTTAGAATTTTAGATGGCTCACAGTAGGGTCAGTTCAATATAAACCCAACTTTATGATTCCTCAGTATATTAATAATGTTGCAGAGCGCTGATACTGTCTCTATACCTTTTTGAGTGCAAAGAAGTAAAAGAAATTGAAGGTCTAATGTTAACCTGACAACTGTTTCACATGATATCATATGTATTATTTTATGACTATGTTTTTATGACTGAATTCTTTAAACTTATTTCTGAATGAAGTAACTGGACCCGATCCGGAGGTGCATGCAACTCAGCACACCCTGTATGTACTGTGTATAAGAGCACACGGTTTGGGCAGCTGTGTGTAATGCTAAATAAAAATGACAAAACAAAACTCTTTTTTTTAAATAAAAATATCATTTTTTTATTACTGTTTGTAGAAATAGGTCAAAATATGCTAAATACCCTTTTCAGTGATTTTCTGACCCATTGCAATGCCATCAAAGTGTCACATCCTAACACAAGGGTCTAAAATAAGTTGTGAAATAGGTGATCATACTGCNTCACAAGTCTGTCCTGACTTTCAATATCCCCCCCTCATGTGTCTCCAGCCTTCCAATATTCCACCCTAATGTCTCTTCAGCCATATAATATCCCCCCTCTTGCCTCTTCAGTCCTCCAGTATCCCACATCATGTGTCTCCATCCTTCCAGTATGCCCACTTATGGGTCTCTAGCTTTTAATATTCCCCCTCTTGTCCCTCCAGCTTTCCAATATTCCTCCTTATGTCTCTCCAGCCTTCCAATATTTCCCCTTCATGTCTATCCAGCCTTCCAGTATTTCCCCTTCATGTCTATCCAGCCTTCCTCTTATGTGTCTGTCCAGCATTCCTTCCTCTTATTACTCCAACCTTCAATGTAGTCCCTCCTTCATGTCTCTCCTGTCCTCCAGTTTTCCCCTCTTATTTCTCTTATTTCTCTTATTTCCAGTATTCTCCGCTCAGCAAGTATCAGCACTGTGGAGCGAGGAGTGGGGATCTAATAGATAAAGATGAGATGGTAAATGTTCCCCCTGTGCTGATGTGCCTTTCGCTCTAAGCAAAACTCATCTCGTGTATTATTACATGTAAGCATAAACAATTCTGCTTAATCTTCTTATTGCTGGTGTTTTCGAACAAGGTACTGTACCGTACTTGCTTGTCTGGATGACAGGTGTTGGTTAAATAGTGTTTTACCAGTTTAATTGTATCTGTCATTCTAAGGCAGGTGCCCCACTGTATGGTACCCAAATTGTAATATACACTTCTGCATTACCCCCTTATTGATACGAGACATCTCCCTAAACCCTCTGGCAATGTGTCACTCCACACAATTTTTTTGACCTGGCTGCTTTTTCCTTCCCCAAATCCCATCAGCACAATAGCACCACTGGTTGCCTTTATCTTCTTCTTACGATATCTTGCAGACAAGTAACAATGACTGGCAAACACACAGTCATTCAGCTACACAAACACTGGTCCAAAGCTCTTAGTATGGATAGTTATGGCAGAGGAGTAGAGAAGAAGAACTATAATTGTTTTAACCATAGTAGTACAGAGTTGTAAATCATTGAAAGAATTATTAATACTGTGCTCAGTGCTCTAAGTAACATCTCCCATATCTATGTGGAAGGGGGGGACGGACACTTCCCATGTTCACTAAGAGTTACAAGAGCAGGACCCTACCTTCATATATGCATGACATGTATGTAGGGGCGTAGCTAATGGTTCATGGGCCCAGGTCAAAAGGTCAGTTTGGGCCCCCCCCCCCCACAACAAAAATAACATTTTAGTCTAAGTAGTAAATAAATATATACACACACATATATATATATATATATATATATATACTTCAGCACATGCCGCCCATAGGCTTCATTGGTAGTACTAAGGTGGGGACAGACGGATGACAGTGGTGGTGGTGGGGGGGAGGGTTCTAGGCCCCCCTCTTATAGTGCCCCGGTCACGACTGTGACGCTACACCACTGCATGTATGGGTGCATCTAAATTCCCACTAAAGCCCAGATGACACAGGTCAAGGTGTGAGGGCACACAGCATGTACGCCACTACATCTATTCAATGGAACAACTCATATTCCTCTGCTAATTCACTTTCACAGAGTGATTATAGTTATAACCACATAATGCGTTTAGCTGAGGATTCTATATGTAGGTATGGGTTTTTACCATTGTTTTTACCATTGGAATCCATGAACAATACAGTTTTACAGTACAGTGCAGAGAATCAGCCTATAGTCTCCTATTTTACTTTACCTTTCAAGTGTGAGTAAGCAGTGAACAAACCATTAAACATTATAATGAAAACTTTAATATTAGCGAAACACAAAATCTAACCCGATATAACAAAAGCACATGCTGGGGTTTTTTGTCCTTTTTACAGCAGTCCCTAACGAGGGTATTCTACTGTAAATTATGATTGTCTCAATCAGGGTCCGCAACAGAAATCTTGGGGACCTGTACACCCAGATTTTTTGGGGTCCCCCTCAATAAGATAAAAAAACCTAAAACTGTATACATTATTTATATATATATATATATATATATATATATATATATATATATATATATAAAATTAGTAGTGTAGAAAGGGGCACTTCCAAACTTAAACTTTGTATAACAAGTGTCCTGTTCATGCTGTGACCGACCAGGCCACTGCTACATTTAGTCCAGGCCCGGCTTTATTCTGGTGGCAGCAGGATGGGGCCCGTCACAGCTGTCCTCCTCACCCCCCCTTGTCGCCGAGCCTGGTCTCGATGCTTGCCATTTCCAGGCCCCATAGCAGGATATATGGAGCCCCAGTGATTCAAAACTGCACAATGCTCACAAAATAACAGAATATAATCTATTTCTATATATGTCTTCTACTAATCAATTTGGGTACACAAGAGGCTACCTCAGGACACTTTACCCCAGGCAGAGAGTAGTTATTTCACTGTCTGTGACTGTTTCCTTCATTGCTTATATTTCCCTATATGGCCTTCATTCACTAAACTGTGAATATACAAAAGTGGAGATGTTGCCCATGGCAACCAATCAGATTCTGGCTCTCAGTTTTCTTTTACATACAAGAGCATGTCAGCTAGAATCTGATTGGTTGCTATAGGTAACCTCCCCAATTACTCATCCTTGCACTTTAGTGAATTAGGGCCTATATGTGCAGTTTTAGGCTCAGAGATAGCCTAAGTTATCATTAAGTTACAGACACATTGGTTTTCCCATATGCTTTTCGCTGCGTTTTGTTATTTGCCCCTTTTGACACTTCTGTCCACTGACTCATATCACTTGTTTCTTATATCTTCTGATCCTTGGTTCCTGTAAGCCACATAGAGGTTCCCGCTCTGAATGCTCATCCATTGCTACCCACCAGTGCCAGAGGGGCATTACTACAACTGTCCTCTCACAGATCAGCAGGAATTACACAGGGCTCAGCACTGGGCTAAGTGTCTTGCACTCACAACATTTTTTTAAGCCAAGACAAGGCTTTGTGTTGTCCTGAACCAGTTAAAGTGTCACACTCTGTGCAGTTTATAGTAACCCTTGCTCACATGGGTTTGGGCCATATACAGAATGATTGTGAAATTAAAGCATCCCCTTAAGTCTGAGTGAAAAACCCCCCGCAGGGAGCGTCTCCAGGGAGACCCCAAACTGCACGACAACCAGCTGGAGATTCAACACAGCCTTAAGAACTGGGGAGGGGGTTATAGATTTATCTCCTGAAGTTTGTAATACGGGAACCAAGACCAAAAAGATACCACGGAGCAGAAATAGTACTGCTTAATTAATCTGTCCTTGCAAAATAATAAACTATATAAATACCTGTATGGACATCCAATAAAACCTGATATATATTCCGATCCAGTATAGTGATCTATGCGTCCATTAGACATAAAAGATCGCTTTTTTGGAAAGTACACTGTACTGTATTACAGTCAGGTGCATAAATATTGGGACATTGGCGCAGTTCTCATATTTTGGGCTCTATATACCACCATGGTGTATTTGATTATTGATAGTTTAATATGCTCATAGGTGGAGCTATTTATAGGACACACCTCTTCATTTGCATATGGCACACCCTTTTGTGCTGAAATGTTATAGTCAACTCATCAACTCATCATGCTCATCAACAGGGTGTTGCTCCCTTGTTTCTCCTAGACACCTTCCCTCTTCTATATTAACCAGGGGTCTTTCACCGTGTCCCCTGAAAAAAGAAACTTTTTAGTGAAGCCTGTAATATCTATGTAAGACTTACCTTTGTAAAGGCTTAGAGCCGAAACGCGTTGGTATGTGGTGTTTTTAGCGGCGTTGTCCAGCAGCTCACATAAGGTCTAATCCCCATCCTCTCTCAGGTGAAATAGGTCCCATATTTTTAAGTGTTTGTGATTCCACGTAATTTTCTGTGAATATAAGACTGGGCACAAGATGTTTTAAGAATAAAATAGTAATAAAATAGAATACCAAAGATCTGGGTTGTTTATTTATAGAGGCGAAGCACTTTATATTCGGGAAACTGTTTGGGGGAATCCGGAGGGTCTCAGAGTAGCGGTGATAGAGCCGGGTCGTGATGTCTATCATCAGTGGCAGCTCAGAGAGCCTCGGAGAAAAAGTCAGGGACCTACAAAGATGTGAGTGGAATACATGGTGTGACGAGAGATATTGAGAGTCCTGGGTTTTGTGGACAACCCTGGTGTAGGTGGGATCCATGTATTCCAGCTTACCCAAAACCAACAGGGAGCAGAGACTCCCTCACCCATTTTACAGTGCGCTGATGACTGTTAGAAGCCACTGAGCAGGGACTAATGACCAGTGCTAGGTATGGCCATGTCACAGGACAATGGCAAATGATGGCTGTAACCCAGTGGTTCCCAAACTATGTGCCGTGTCTCCCTGTGGTGCCGCAATGCTCACATTGGGGTGCCACAGAATGTTTTTTCTGATATGGTGCAACATTGCTAGTGTTACTTAGAAACACAATTTTATCTTGTATAGGAGTAACACAAGATTTGATGTCACCCTGAAGTATTTCTGTCTTTACATAAATAGTTATTACTGGATTTTGACTCAAAAACGTATAGCAAAAAAATATTGCAGTACCGTGTTAGCCAGAAAAATCTATGTGATGTAAAATACTTCTGGTTCAAAAAAGACAAAAGTATTATAGAAGTGATACTTTATTGGCTAACCAGAAAAATCATTATATAAATGCTAGCTTTCAGAGCACAGAGGCCCCTTCATCAGGCAGTATACAAATTACTCAAAAACGTAAAAAATTTGAAATTATTGTGTCTTAGGGGTTAATTATGGAGACCCCAGAATTATGGAGACCCCAAGGGTGCCTCGACTGAGAAAGTTTGGGAACCTCTGCTGTCACCTATTGCAGAGACTTTCCATTTCCATTTGGTTGGTATATATTATTTACCTGTTTATCCAGGCCCTGTGTGTATTCACATCATGCAGTGTTTGAACAGTAAGAGCACTACATACTGTACACCAGAAAACCTGCCTGTGAGACAGTATCTATGTGGGTGTACGGCAACCCGTTTCGAAACCCCCTAGACCATGCTTTGTGATGCCACAGTGTATGACAGCCTCATAGATTCCAGCATAGCCAGGGTTATAAACACTACCTCCTGCACACAGAATTCTCAATACTAACCTAATATACTGGTATTTCTGGGAAGCAGAATAACAGTAGCAGCATTAGTTGAATATGCACAAATGCTAATCTGAGGATATTATACATGTTAATGACACATCATAGTCTATGACACAAATTCAGATATGACAGAAGGATCAATGGATTAGGCGATCACTGCCCTCTTGTGTCAGGAATGTAAACCACTGTAATAGCAGCTGCATAAGTGTAAGTCTGCTGCTACAGTGAAATTACATAAATGTACGAAAACAACTGTCTTCATATTTCTACATAAGAAATAAACTCCATAATTACTATGGCAGGTAACAGAGAATACACCACATATTCCTACTTCATTTCTGCAGGTCACAATTTCCCTCTGAACCCAATGTTTTCTATGGGGAGGGATAGGAAACAATATTTATGTGAATCCTTAAGGCAAAATTCTTTCAGAGTTTTAGGAAGCATCTTAACACCATAGAGAAAACTCCATAAATCATTGGTGATTAGTGGTAATGCATTATAGCCTGGACATAAATAAACTATTGCTATACTTTATACATATCACTGGGTATTTCACAATTGTTTGTGCTAATCATCTTATTGCTCGTCTTTGGAAAAGACGATCCCAGCCAGTGCTGAAAGTGAGCCAGTATACTACCTTATAGCATTTTATTTTTTTTTATAAAACCTGCCCCCCTGAACCACGGTTATGTGAGGAATTGTTTTGCTATACTGCTTCATTCTCCCTACCCCAACTTCCCCCATAAACCACTGGTTCCATCATTCCTACATACAGACTCTAGAAAGGAGGAGTCACCAAAACTAGGGGAGAACAGCAGCGCTCATCAGCGGCTAGTTACATACCCTCATGCACCAGCTAGGTTAGATACCACATTCTGCTGTGGGAAATATTTAGATGGACTGGACTTAGATAAATTATTATTACATAGAGCAGTTTAATTTTTTTTGTATATGTGTGTTTCCACATTATACTATATTATATTATATACACGGTAAAGCACAGAATATATCATTTTCTTATGTTTTTGGACATTTAAAAGTTTTGAGGTTAAACAAATGTAAACTGTCTCTAGGTCTTAAAACTACCAAATAAAATGTGTAGAATGAACTCTGTCTCCCTCTGCTGGTGGAGTTAAGGATGTGTCACATGCTGGCTTTACTGCTGCTTTGCATCCTTGACTGAATATGACACATTATTCCTATTTTCCTTCCTGGCTTCCTAGAGGACCCCTAGATCTAAAAGCCAGATTTGAAAGATTAATAGACCTATAAATATTTGAAATAAGGATTGTGTAAGCAGCTATTTTACACAGTATCTTCATGTAACCCAATAAGGATAGCAAGGCAAGCCTAAGACACTGGACAACAGATGATATAATTATACTATGGATGTGGTGCCTCAATTAACAAAAAAGTATTGACTACCGACCAATTGACATGATTATACGGTTCCTGTCCTAGGTCACAAGCCATTAACATACTGAAATTTGGTGCCACTTCAGTGGAAGACAGCAGAACTTAACATGCTATGGTTTTGTTGCCTATATTTGGGGGTTTGTGGAACCTGATCCAGATTAAATCTACTGGGACACCTACATTTTGTGACTGTACATGTGCACAGCACATATGCTATCCCTAGCACACAGACTTCTGCACTGGAAGTATTTCCTAATTATATAGTGGGATGAGGTGGGTGGCATACAGCGAGCATGGAAGGTGAAGCCCTTACATGCAATTATGATTTCCAAATAGTCCCAATTTCATTGGAGGAAGCCATTCAGATATCAAGGTATGGTCCTACCCTCATAACTTCATGTGAGCATGGGTAGTACCGGAGTTATGACCCTGCTCAAAGCTCTGAGCTCAGTGGTAGGTAATCCACCGGATCCCTTTAGAGTTAACATTATTTCATTGCCAGATTAGGATTTGTGGGGGCAACTAACCTGTAAGGGCCACTGACGAACTTTAACAAACAGTACACACATAAATATACATATATACTGTGTATGTATATATATATATATATATATATATATATATATATGTATATTAAACAGGAGCTAAATGGGCTCTGTATCTGCCTCTTGTTTGTATTCAGCCTCCACTTCAACCCTTTGTAAGTGTCCGGGCTACATTTTTGCCCCTTAAATGTTTTCCCAGTCTCCATGTTACCTCCTTTATGTGTCTAGGGAAATGGTCAAATCCCCTTAACCAGGTGTTGATTTGCCTATTGTTGATCTTGTCAAATCGACAGTGGGATTATAGGTTGATTTAGCAAATCGTCAGTTAGTAAATGTGAAAACTGTATGCTTTATATAGAGGAAATCCCCACGATGATTTGAGAAAATGGATATGAAATTGACAGCCACACAAGCAACATCAGACCAAATCAACAGGTAGTAAATAGCAAAATGGCCAATTCGACGAGCAAATCAATTGCCTTTGCCGATTTGAACAAATCGACCTTTAGTAAATACCCCCCTGTTTAAGTGGGTATTGACCCATTTCCCTAGACATACCAGTGATTGATAACTGGGGACACTATTTAAAGGATCCATTTTGATTACAAATCATTTTTCCAGTAAGTGTGATTATGTTTTATAGGGTTACATTGTGTGGTTATTGTGAATGTGTACCTAGTGTGTCCATCATTTATTTTGTAAATTGTTTATACTTTTCCATCTGTAAAAACTTTACCTTTTCAATTTTATGTTATTCATAACTTGATCGATTTACCACAGTAGTAGCAAGGATTTCAAATCGACAATGATGAGGTAATGTTCAAATCCCTGCGAATACATAGTGAATCGACAGGGATTTGAACTCAAATCCTGAAGTCAAATCGAACCAAATTTACAGGGATTTGAAATCCCCCTCCAAATNGACCGTTAGTAAATTCCCCCCTAAATTTTCCTTGTTTATCAGTGCACACACTTAATAACAATATTATTTTTTATTGATATACTTTAAAATGTAGGGGATATATAAAATGTAAGTGAAATGTATATTAAAAGGATAGAATAGCGACATAGTAAAGAGTTAGTGTGTTAAAGGACAGCACCCTTCTGCTTCTCCCGATTCTTCACTAATTCAATGAAATTGTTGTTCTCTGGAGCATAAAAATGGAGAATATTGGAGCAGTGACAAATGATGAATATATTGCACTGAGATAATGTGGGCTATTAGACAGGCATAACATTAGGCTGGCGGCAGCACTGGCTCGCCTTTATTTATTTACAGTTTATTTAATTGCATTCTGGCACTTTGATGGAAGATTTATACAATAGGGCTATGAAGTAATAGGGATTTAGGGACAGTGGGGTAGGTGGGTTCTCCCACCGAGGTCATAGGGGATAAGACTATCCATACTGAGAGAGGGTCATTTAAAGACAGGGATTTATCCCTATACCTCCTATGTCCACAAGTTTGGTGGACCTTCCCACTGAGTCAATAGGAATATACAAGCACCTTATTAGGGCACCTTATAAATTATAAGGGATAGTGCAAATAAATAGGCAATAGCTCTTTACCCACAGTGGATTTATCAAGTTTACATTGAATTAAGTGCAATATATTCTGCATATGCACTTTCCACCTATCCTACTGTCCTGCACATTACAAATTTTAAGGGATAGTGCAATCGAATCTACAATAGCACTTTACCCACAGTGGATTTATCAAGTGTACATTGAATTAAGTGCAATATATTCTGCATATGCACTTTCTTTTCCCTACCACTTTATTTGTTAATGACTGTCTAATAGCCCACATTATCTGAGTGCAATATATTCAGCATTTGCACTTTATCACTGCTCCAATTTTCTAAATTTTTATGCTCCAGAGAACAACAATTTCATTGAATTAGTGAGACCAAGAATCGGGAGAAGCAGAAGGGTGCTGTCCGCCATGCCTGTGATTTTACCACACTAACTCTTTACTATGTCGCTATTCTATCCTTTTATATACATTTCACTTACATTTATATATCCCCAACATTTTAAAGTATATCGATTTATATTTTTTAACATTGTTATTAAGTGTGTGCACTGATAAACAAGGAACCACTCCTTTTCTCTTGCTTTTTGATCGATATTTGGGGGTTAGAGGGTAGCACCACCTAATTCAACCAAAAGGAATTGTGGGGCCCCAACAAACTTTAATCCAGACCTGTCTGCCAAACACCACTCTTGCTTGATGGGTCATATAATGGTTCACATGCAGAGAAGAAAGCCATTTATTGGGGCATTATTTCCTATCGCAGCTCTTTCCAGTACAAACTACTGCCTGGAAGAATCAGTGTAAGCGGTAATTGTAATACACACAGATCCGGTTTATTTTTTTAAGATTAAATAATTTTTTGGTGAGTTACACTTCTTCATTAGGACATTTTATCATGTATACAGCAGTTAAAAGATATATATGATACTAGTAGACTGCTGATAGTTTAATTACTGTTTGCATTACCATTAAACATAAATATAGCATTAGAGGATGAGCTTTATGGCATTGCAGAAACCTTGTGGTAGCTTATATATTAACATTATCATTATTATTAATAATAATAAAAATAAGATTTAGAATTATTCTTATTTGGATTTCATACGGAAGCACAGTGGGATACCGTGGTGCGCATGCCAAGATTCTGCTACAAAACTATCCTGACGTCTGTGTGTACAGCATGTGTGTGTGTGTGTGTGTGTGTGTAAGGGGTTATTAGATTACTATATCAGGAACAATCCTCTTTGAAACATGTGAATTGGTATATGCTGTAGCCAGGGCCGGCAACAGAAATCTTGGGGCCCGGTACACTCACAATTTTTGGGGCCCCCCCTTAAAAAAAAAAAAAAAAA
>JABWIB010002905.1:11567-46361 GCA_016617825.1 Platyplectrum ornatum | reverse complement strand
GTCCAAGAACATCAAATACAATACAATAAACGGATGACACACAATACTAATAACAATATAACAATGCAATGGCAGAATGCCGGCCCAACAATGGCGATGAGGAACATTACACAAGGCGAGGTTGAACACTTAGAATAAGCACATATAATATGTGGCGTGCAGGCGTCCGCCACGGCCACCCCACCTTAAGCATTAGCAGATAACATAGGGGGTGCCATCCTCAAATACTGGTCTCTGAGTGGGGGGGCAAGGGAAGGAGGGGAGGAGCGCCACGACCCAGGCGGAGACACAGTTGGACATCACAGGAATGGGTCAAGCATCACCCAGCAGGGCGGGTGTCTATTTTTTAAACTAGACTCTAATATACATGTCTTCTTGGTCAGTTGTGCACCCGAGGTCTCCCACTTCTTTTTATTCTGGTTAGAGCCTGTTTGTGTTCACAGTAGGGAGTAGTACACATAGTTGTANGAAATGTTTAGTTTCTTGACAATTTCTCACATGGAATAGCTTTCATTTTAAAGGACAAGAATAGACTGTTGAGTTTCTCATGAAGGCCAGTTTTGTAGCTTCTCCAATGAGCAAACCCATTTTCAGCTGTGCTAACATAATTACTCAAGTGGTTTCAAAATATTCATTTGTCATCCCCTTCCAGCCACTAAAATCGCACAGGAGAAACTTGCAGGAAAAGTCAACATCATTCTGCTCGGTGCTTCTGTCCCAGCAGATTCAGTAGGTGAGCAGGGTAGAAAGAAGCAACTGGCTGGCCTTGCAATGAATAAACTGTAGGACTGCTCCACTTTGATTTGCAGGTCCTAATTTCTAGCTGTATTACATGCAATATTTTGGTTTGTTCTTGTTTGCAATATTNCAGCTATTTTTTCCAAATCCTTTAGCTTGAATTAAATTTTTGTTTTGCTTTTGTTTTTGTTATTTTCATATTAAATTGACTAATTAATTTCACCCCATCTGTGTGGACCCATGTAGAACTGTTTGTAGCCAATGCTATCCTCCCTGTTTTTACTGCAGAACGAAATATTTCAGGACTAACCTTGAATGACCTTGTGGAAAATATCAGATTATCTTCATAGGGTTTTATGTAATAACGCAAAATCTGAAGGGGAAAATATAAGTATAGAGTCACACTCTCAAACAATATATCAAAATCCCTTTCTTATTGCTATTTTATTTATATTCCGTTCCCTTTGTCTAATAATTTAAAATCTTCCCATAATCCGAATGTTTCAGTTCTTGGCTTCAGTACAAATGATTAGCATTGAATTCTAATAAGACCCTTAACTATATATTATTATAAATGGAACGCTTGTATTACTTTCTGATTTTCTTCTAATAAATAATTAATCTATTATTTCTGAATAAATGACTGTTTTAGTTTCTGGCACTGTCGTCACAATCAGCCTTTGAATGAGCCTTTTTGTTTGTTCCAGTTTTTTTTATATATATCGTTTTTTATTAAACGCATTAAATTTGAACATTTATGAATAGTTTTTCTCAGAGGGAAGAGTCAGATTAAGGTGATCATTTGCAGAATTGTGCGTACTTACAAATTGTGTTTTATTTACCAAGGCACATATTTCTTTTTCCAATCAATACAACTTTGAGAGCGTCTCTCGGCCTCTGAATAGGCTGCTATCGATCATCTAGAAATACTCGTCTGATAGTCCTGTGGAATGTTCAAATTAATAGTTTAGCTGAACCCATTGAAAAAGTATAATTCTTTTCTTAGGTGTAAAACTTAGCAGCAGTTTGAGAGATGTAGGATTTATGTCCTACATCAGATTCTGCTCTGTGTTGTGAGACTGAAACTCCCAGCATGCTCCTGTNGCATAGGTGTTGTTGACACCTGGCAAAGCATCATGGGACGCTTAGTTTCACAACATCTAAGTGCATTAGGATGTCTAATACTGATGTAAAAATATTTTCTTTTTCCAGAGGATAGGATTTTTGCACACTTGGTGGTCGATTTACAGCACAAATAGAAAAGTGGAGTTATTNCCTCTAACTAACAAACAATCCGATTCTTGTTGACATTCCAGTATTTAAAAATTAAGTACGTGAGAGCTAGAATCTGTTCNGTTGGTATGGGCAGCATCTATCTATAGTCTATGGGCTTAAGTCAACAGCATAAAAGGAANAAGGGGAGATGTTGCCTATAGCCACCAATCGGATTCTAGCTCTCACGTTGGATTCTGTCAGGTAGGTTTGTGTTGGTTGCTATTGGCAACATCTTCAGTTTTCCATTTTTAGCCAAAGTGCAGCACTATAGGTTTGGTTGAAACCAGTATTCTTTAACAGTTACCCTTGTAAAGGTCACACATGCCCAGTTATCACTTAGTGGGTCCAATTAATGCTGCCGCCATATTGAGCAGATTGTCTTCAAGACTATGGCAGGTCTCTGCTTCACCACCTTCCTGTATGAGAGTCTGATATTATAGCCAGGACAATTGTTGTTCAGCCCTGTTTCCCCCCCCCCCCACTCCTTAATGAATTTCTCAGCCGTTAACTTGAAAGTGTTTTTTTTTTCTTTTCCTGTTTTTATTTATTTATTTTATCGTTCTTTCTCATTTCAAGAAACTTTTGGTGTTTTTCCCTGTAGGCTGTGCTGAAATCCGTTTAATCTGCTGAACCGCATATAAAATATTTACTAATTCATTCCAGAATTACATTAATATTTCAGTCGCTGTTGATAATCAGCCGTTTAACAAATAAAAGTGCTACTGTCCAAACGTGGGGTGGATGAAAAAGAATGCTAATGGTGCTGTCCCTCTGGTGGGGAAGATTTGGAGCTTTTACCTTTTTTTCCCCGTTTTTCATCTTCAAGATCTGGTTGCAGAAAAAGGGAAAAAAAAAAATCTGCATTTTTATTCTTAATCCTCTATTTCCTCCCCCCCCTCCAATCCCTATCACCTCCCTCTCACCGCACAGAAAAAGTTTATTTCAAGCCTATGTATGTTCAGTTTGATGCCATCTGTTCAGACTTTCTCCATAAGTTTCTCTTCCACGGCGTATGGAGAGACTAAGCAGAAGAGAAGGGGGTGTGTAACAGACCGCTAGTTCTTTAACTTTAGAAGAACCGACACTACCGCTATAGTGCAGCTTAATACATCTTCTCATTGGTTGCAGAACTTATGGGACCATAACAGGGGACGCCAGATGTACTTTTTGTTTTGTGTTCAGTCTCAGTTTAGTAATCTGCTGCCCTCTTATTTTGATATGTGTAAGTGCTCTCTGAGTTCTTTAGGGTTATATATTTTTTCCTTTTCAGAGCCGCAGCTATGTCCGTCACTGAGTGTGGGTGAGAGAGTTTGCTGTGCCCCCTAGGTACCAATAGTGCCCCCTGAGAATTTTAACCACCCTCGCGGGCCTTACACTAACAGAACCTTTTAAATTTTATCCCTCACAGCAGCACACATCATCATCATGACACTTGCACACTGCTGATCCTAGATGCCACAGCATGGAATAACCTCATGTTACTGTAGTTGGGTCTTTCATTTTGATGCTTCTAGTAATTGGATACTGTATTCTTCATTGTCTGATTTCTATATGCCAATATCTTCTATATGCCAATATCTGCTTACACCCCTTAATCTATCTGAAAGCTTTTATCATATCCTCCCTATCTCTTCTCTGCTCCAAGCTTTACATGTTTAGTTCCTTTGGTGTGTGGAACAGGCAGCATTTTAGTGTCTCTTCTGTGCACAGTCTGTAATGTATTNATCCTTCTGGAGATATGNNCAGAACTGAACACAGTATTCCAGGTGAGGCCGCACCAATNACCTATAAAGTGACATTACTACTTCTCTCTATATGATACTAATTCTTCTCCATGAAAGACAAACATTTGACTTTCTCATTTATTCATGTATAAGCATTGGAAGCTGTCCTTACAGCTGTTCCTGGTCATCTGAACAGTTTAGATTCTCTCTGTCTCTCAATGTTAACTATAACTACAGATGGCAAACATCCTATCAGGGAATAATATAAACATCCTGATGTGGCAGGAAATCAACAATAAATAAATATATATTTCCTGAGCGGGGACATGGAATCGACAAGAAATATTTATTATTGAGTAGCTGTCAGNATGTTTCCATTATTACATGATGTGAAGTGTACCATCAGTTGTTCTTAAGTAACGCTGATAGATCTTTCTATAGATCTACACGGCTGGCTGATTGGAGATGGCTTTACTTTGCAGGCCTTNCTCTTATTCTCCCTGTGAAAACACTGGAGTTACCAGAGTATTAGATGTTTAATATGTACTGGGGATGGAGGGAACATTGGTATATATGACTTTATTCTGTGTGGTAATGCAGGATTTACATTTTTCCCTTCTGTTGTAGAAAAAGATCTTCACAGCATCTACAACTCTCCTCTACCCAAAACCATTTCTCTGTTTCTCAGTTACAGGAATTCTCCCGGGCTTCTCTCACTTAGAATTCCTAAGATTAAACAAGTTTACCAAGTTCCTCCAACTACTACTCAATATATTTATTATCACAAAAAAAATCCCTTGCCTACTGCTCNCTTCTGTCTCTCTCTCTATTCTGTCCGGTCCCACTCTGTAGTCTTCTCTTTAATTCTTGTACTCTTACTCCCTTAATTGTTAATTCCTATGTTCTCTTCTGATCTGTATCCCTGTCCTGATTGTTGTCCTCTCCTGTTTTGTCCCCTTGCCTGGTACTCTTCCTCTGTCTGTTCTTCTATTCTGTCTCTCTAGTCCATNCTTTATCCTCTCTGTCTTTTCATTTATGTTCTGTCACTCCATCTGGTACCCTTCCCCTCTGTCGTCTTCTCTTTCCGTTCTGTACTCTTCCCCTTATTTTCTTCTCTTCCTTTCTGTCCCTCTGTTCCATACTCTTCCCCTTCTGTTTTCTTCTCTTCCAATCGGTTTCTCTATCCCATAATTCCACTCTGTCTTGGTCTTCCTCTGTATTCTATCTCTTTTTTTTTTTTTCTCTCTCTTTTCTTGTATGTCTTTTCAAAGATCCCCTCTTAAACTCCATCCATAAAAGGTTTGGATTATTGCAGAAGGGCCCTAGGGCAGGATCTTATACCTGGGATGTTTTTCCCCCACATTAAACCTTAACATTGCTATTAAATTGCACATCTTTGATTTATTATGTGATTGACGTAACATCACCCACATTATCTTCTATTTGCTAAAAACACTGTATAAAAGTTCTACTCCCTTATATATTCCCTTCATATAAGATGCATTTCATGTCTCGCCCACATCCCAGGGTCACTACAAGTCAGGACAGATTTCTTGATGTGATATTTAAATAAAGTGTAACTTGGCTAATGTTGAACAGGCGCCGACATCTTTTGAGCTTGCGATGGATCTGTTTTTTAGAAGCCTTCTCTCAGAATGTTCTTCTGCTGTGGGGTTTTTATTTTTTACCTTGTGCAGTCTTTGAACAGATGGGGTTAGCAGCCTGGATATTTTCTGCTTTCCCTATTGATGCCATCACAGAGGTTANAAGCCCAAATAGGGGTTGTTGCCGAAATAGAAATTATTTGGGGCAAAGTTCAAGATCAAATGGTTTTAATCATGCTGTGGGGAATGAAATACTTATGAAAACCCATTCAGTCATCCAAGATGTTCTGTTATGGCCACCACACTAATACAGTGCCTGTAATCTGCTGTGAGGGGGGAATGTAGCATATATGAGAGTGAGTTGTGTGTGTGTTTTAAAGCGTATACAAATAGAGATAATACAAAACATGTGCTGTCTATTGCATACCTCCCAACTGTCCCGCTGTCCCGCCTGGCTCTCAGTATGTCCCGCTAAGGGGACATACTGCTAACATTTTATTTTTAAAATGATATTTACCGAGGTCGTGGCCGAAAGGGGGCGGGGCTCAGTGGGACGGGAGGCGGGGTTTGGGTGCACTGGAGGCGGGGTTTGGGACCTGGGTGCGGGGCTAATGTGTCCCGACCTCCGGCAGCAAGAAGTTGGGAAGTATGCTATTGCTCTTTCTCTTTCAATCTTGCCTCTGCCCCGCTCTGCAAAAGTCCTGAAAAAGTGGGTTAATACAGTGTGTATATGTATTCACGAATTTAAAATATATTTTTTAAATATTTATTATTATTATTATTATTATTATTATTATTATTAGGAGTGTGTAGAATTGGTTGTATTGGTGTGAAGCAGATTTCCCTTCACCACTGTGGTTGCTGGTAATGACCTTTCTTATACTCTCTTATACTCTATGCTCTGTACCAAGGTTACAGGCTGTGTCAAACCTCCAAACTCCTTTCAAGATGTATGACATTGTTTTATTAAGGNCTGCTATTGAGTTCAAAGAGAATGCTGAAGCTAAATGTGATCAATGGACAGGGAGCTGTCATCCTTGCATAACAAGGCAGCACGCGTTGCATTAGCATATTTATGGAATATTTGGAATTTGACGACTTTTATAGGATTACATTGTTTCGTTTTCAAATGGTTTATTTTGCAATGGGAACGAATATTTGGGTTCTAACCATTTTTTTTATACATTGCTAGTTGCAGTTGTTGGAGTTCTCAGTAGTGCCATCTCTGCTTATTTGCTGAGGGTCCTATAAATGGGCAGAATATAAAGCCCTGGCTGCTGGATTAAATGGGATTAGCTCTTCTCCCCCTCTCACCCTCCCATGTGTATCCCCAGTACGGATGCTCCCTAATAACTATTGATAAGAAGCTCATCCTGCCAGGAGCAGAGACCTTTCCTGTCTGCTGAGACTGCACTTTCCATCATTTGTTGTGTATTTATTACTTAAGTGCACATGTAACAATCAATGACAAGCTATTCTCCTTTCTTAATAATAGACAGAACATACCGAATGAGAATGGAGCAGAAGTTATGACTCAGTGGTTGTAAACCTCAGTTTAGTCCTTTAGCTGCATTTTATATATCATTTTAACATTTCCGCTACATGACGGAACCAACTCACACGGGGACTGTGTAATACATCTGGCCAGATAGTATTAATGTGTGTCTGTGCCTTGAACCAGCAACTATTGTCTCTGCAGGGACTAGAAAAGCGTGTGCAGAGACACCCCAACATCTCAGAGACAGGAACTAGCGCATTGCATGGTATCGCCCGGGATAATACTGCATAACCTCGGAAGCTTTTGCAATCCCTCTCCAGTATTCGCCCTGGAACTGGCTCGTTTCCTCGGAAATCATCTCCCAGGAAGCTGGTTGTATCACTGTACATTTAATCACTAACATCTAATGCCATCGTTGCAACCACTACTAAGTCACCTACAACCCCCTGTCTGGTGCCAAGAACTGGTTTTATTTCAGGAAAGGGTGCAGTACTTGTATCTGTCACATGTATTAATGTGTCGAACTTCTCCTCGGATGTTCCTGACACCTGGTTATAAATGCATTCAGCCCTCACTCGAATCAGTTTAGGTTTCATATCTTTGTCACCTGTTTTTATCCTGACCCCTTTAATTCACAGCCATTGCTGATATCATGCACTTCATAAATATAACCAGTGTGTTCTGTGTTTAAGTGGCCATTCGTGTGACTGCCGATGCATCTGATAATGAATGTTGCTTTGAAATTGTCAGGGAGATAAGAAAAAAAATAAAATAAAGCTGATTTTACAGGAAAAAAAAAATCCCCTACAGGTATTGTGAGCTATGACTTTGATGAATATGATGCCTTTACATGTAAGTCTGCATACAAATCACCTTCTGTAATGTAATGTTTAATACAGAGAGAATACGACTGTATGATTATCAGCGGGATGGCGCTAGGTGTAATAGATTGATAGAACTTGCATTCTCTTGACAGAACAGAGGATAAAACAGGAACCCATTTACCAGATGACCTGACGCTGCAGTGTGCTCTATAAGGCGCTTGTCCCGCGTCAGCTGGTTTTGATTTATCAGGCATGTAAACGAGCATAACATGTCCTATAGAATAAGGCTTTCAATACCCAGAAAACCATGGAACAGGTGGGTCTATATAGGGGTCTAGAGAATCCATATGTACCCTTATTTTAAGTGCTTCTGCATGGCGTTTGCATTGACAGCCTCTTTGGTATAGGTTTTGTCATTTGAATGACAATTTGAACTAATTATACAGGGCCATTCCCAGCATACATACCCCGATGAAGCAGGAAGATCTTGCAATGAAGAGGCTTCTCTGATGGCACACCACTGGAATCCTCATTGCTGACAGGTACCCTCGTGCCTCAGCTAAGAAAGTTTTGCAACCACGAGCCTAACTTAACCTTTTAGCGAGCCATCCTCTGTAGGCTAACACTAAAGCTGGCCATACACTATAAGATAAATTGTTCCAATCTAAGCATTTTTAAAGGGTAAAACCATGTAGAATTGCAGGGGAGGTAAAATGAATGTCAGTGTGTGCATGCAGGGAGAATACTTTATTGTTGCATGTTGCACACAGATACTGACCAGCGTTACTGTTACACTGTTATTAGACTTGTGCTGGGAAACATCATCTCTCACCTGTAATACTGATTGCAACTAATGACATTTACCTCCCCTGCAATTCAACATGGTTTTCCCACTCTTGAAAAATGCTTAGATTGGAACAATTTATCTTATAGTGTATGGCCAGCTTTTAGTACTACTATCCTTGCATGTCTCTGGTCAGCTCTGCTATGTCTATTGGGAACCCACTAGGGGTAATAAAACGGGTTAGTAGGCGAAATATATTTTGTGCATTTTTACCTATTTATTAATATGCTTTACAAATATAAACACTGTCAAAATAGAGATATATGACATTTACCAATTGGCTGCCAGTATTTCTAAATGTAGTTTTCTAATTTTCCCCTTTTGGTGTATTTGCTGTATGTGCCGGCAGTTCTGACTCTCAAATGACTTTTCAGATCGGGTTTAATTCTCAGTCCGTATGTCCCTTTGACCCGACCTTGTCAGCGTTAAGCTGCACTTGGTTAGGTGAAAATGCAGTGGTTGGAGCTTTATTTTAATTTACAGCAGGATAAACATGGCCCTGTGCCAGGACAGGCTTCAGACGGAAAAGGAAGAAGAGACTTTTTCATGAGAAGTTTTCATGACATTTTCTAGGTGTGCAAGTTGAAAATAAGCAATCTGTTATATATGGAATGAATGCAGCAGTCATAACATTGTGACTATGATATTATATTTATGTTTTTGTTGCATTTATTTTTTTTAGTTGTGATTTCCAATAATGAAATTGTAATAACTGCTTAGAAATTCATCCCTTGTAACCTGTAATTGGTCGGTGTATTACCATGTGATATTTTGGAAAGTTAAAAGAAAGTTTTAAACATACTTGGGGTAAATATAAGTATTCTTTACGCTTAAAAGAAAATGACGGTGAAATAGGGTCTGGGGTCAGTTTTGGTTATTTGTGTTTTTGTTTTCAAGGGCATGCTGTATGGGAAAAGTGATTCTTCTCCCCCCACCATAGCACTTGCTTAGAAAGTTTCAAAATGTACTATTAGTTTGGGAAGATGAGATAAATATAGTGGAGACACACGAGTACATAGAAAGATATGTATGATACGTTTGTGAAGTAATATCTACAATAACCATTATGGGTACATACTTCCAAATGTAACATGTTTAAAATGTAACATGCTGCCATAAAGTATAGTCATTTCTATTACTACATTTAGTTTTACACTCCCATGTTAAGACATCCGCCTCTGTTATCCCTTCAGGTGGGATATTTTCATTCTCCTCCATCATGATGAACACACCATCTACAGTTTTTAATAACATTTGTTAATTTGAATTACTCTTGCAGCATTGTGAACGTCAGCCAGTGGTGTACAACACAAATGGGTTGATTTATGGCGTCTACACATCATCATCCGTCATATTGTGATTGTCTAGGTGCGGTTCTCCTGGGAAATCTGTCAAAGTTTGTAAACGGAGGCCACGTTTTGGTGATGTTGGGTAATTAACAAGGAATACAGCATATGATATATTGTGGCGCCACAATAGCACCCGTCCTTGACATGCAAAGGTCAGTATGTGATGTTGCCTTTATAAGGAGCCAGAAGGATGAGAAAGAGACTGATTTGATTGTCAGAGTGGAAATGTGGTACTTGATTCCATAGTGGGTAACTGGTACTCCCTAGAAATAGATTGAACTTCTTGTAAATGCAGCTTATAATATGGTCCAGTGTCACTTTGGATTCCGCTTATGGCCTTGAACCAGATGCATGATTACAATAATGGGCAGTGGGTATGTAATAGTGAATCCTCACATCGACGGGCTGCAGTTGTCGCTTAGGCAATCGCTGTTTTGAAACTGATAAGCCGACAGCTTAGTCTTGATAGTTTCTGCCCCAAAGCTTATTTAACTACTTATGTTTGTAATGTGTAATGTGTAAGGTGTTGACTATTCCAATTTCAGCAAGGTACCCATTTTTTTTTTTTTAGGCTATGGGGAGGTAGATAGGATGTTTACTGTTAAGCCATGGTGTGGTGGAGGGAAAGGCTAGAGTTTAGGCAGCAGGAGGAAAAGGTTAGGTTTAGGCGGGAGGAAGGAAAGTTTAGGGTTAGGCTGTGAAGAGGGGAAAGGTTCAGGTTAGGCTGTGAAAGGAGGGGCATGGTTAGGCTGCTAGAGGAGGGGGAAGGTTACGGTAAGGCTGTAGGGAGGGAATGGGTAGTTTAAGCTGTGGAGAGTTCTGCTGTGGGAAATGAAGGGTTAGGGAACAGTTGGGGTAAGGTAGGTAAATTCCCTGTTGGTGTTGGAATTTTCAGAACCCCAGGACTGCTGCTTCTTAGCATGAAACTGATGTCAGTTTCCGGAAGTCACTACTTCCCATCTCCTCACACACTAGCGTTACAATCTATAACAAATACCTTTGACAGCACTAAATGCTGCTGAGGTCCGGCTGGAGACCGCGTGTTGTTCATTAGCGTTTGTGTAGAGAACTTTAACAAGAGCAGGACGTCATTCTCTGACATCTGTCCTCTAACTTTTATAGAACATTACATCCAAAATTCCCTGCTCTGCCTGAACCTATGTTACAATTATGATCGACAAGCACATTTAGACGTCCACTCTATGCCCAAATCGGGTGGAGGTAATGAAAATTGATGGGCTCCAGCAGACCTTTAACTACTTGTTTACTGAAGCCGCCGGGCCCGTGACAGCTCATTCTGTGCAGCCAGAGGTATGAAGCAGAGCCAGCTGTTGAGATAGCCTTGTATTGTTAGTATATATATTTTCTTTTCTCGCTGGGCCGTTCAGACCAGGATTGATACTGCCGGGCCTCACAGTCTTCCAGGATGACATGTCCCGGCTGGGGGTAAACATTGCAGATACGGGGCTGGAAGTAATGAATCGCCAGCCTTGCTATGCCCCAGCGAGGACCGTAGAAGCTGCACTGAATGGCATTCATACCAATTAGCCCATGTGACCTTCCGTTCAAGGTACCGTTTAATAGGAGCTCAAATGAAGTTCTCCTGCTGAGCCCAGCCTCATTGTAGCTTTTGTAGCCTGTTAGTTAAGCGTTCATGGGGAATAGGTTGCAGAAAGGCACTGAAGCCTTGAAATATGAGCGTGTATACCTTTTATAAGCGTCTCTTTTCTCCACCGGGCTTCTTTGGGGGGGTATGGCTTAACGACTGTAACCTTAACAATGGCTCATCTGTATCCATATTTCTGTCTGGAATTCAATAGACAGCATAAATGCTCTCTCTTTGCATAATTCGTCTGTAATTGGGAGCGGAAACAGATGTTTGATTTTCTCAATAGACTTGGGAGAGAATTGTTATCTTTTAAATGGAGCAGGCATGAAGCCATTCTGCTTTCAAGAGGGGGATTATGATTTTTGGGATGTCTACTTTCTAGTATAAAGGGGTATGTTTACTAAGTGGTGAGATTGAAAAGTGGGGATGTTGCCCATAGCAACCAATCAGATTTGAGTTCACATTCTCCAGAGTGTAAAATTAAAGCTTGAATCTGATTGGTTGCAACTCTGATGGGCAACTCTCCCACTTTCCAATCTCACTGCTTAGTAAATATACCCCAAAGTCCTTATTTTAGAGGACATGGAAGGGGAGGGTTGGGGTTTGATTGCAGTGATGGGAGGTTTAGGGTTAGGTTGCGAGCAAAGGTGTTGGTTGGGGTTTGGCTGCATTCAAGGACAGGGTTGGGCTGTGGCTGCATGCAAGGAGAGGGTTTGGGTTAGGCTGCGTGCAAGGGAAAGGATTTGGTTAGGCTGTGCTGAAGGGTAGTTTTGGGGTTAGGCTGTGCGGAAGGGAGGATTGGGGTTAGGCTGCGAAGAAGCTGGGGTTGGGCTTAGACTGCAGAGAGTGGCGGGATAGGTTAGGCCATGGGTAATGTGGAGGCGAATGTTAGGTTGTGCTGAGGGGAAGGTTAGGTTTATGCTTTGCAGATGGAAAAGGCTACCCCCCCTTCCCCCTATGCATGAGGATATGTATAGTTTAACTTTCTGCATCTGAATGTAGGACTTCTGAATGTGGTTTGCAGTGCGTAGCCAAGTTATATAGTTATGCTTTTCAAAATCTGNAGTATGTCTGTTACACAGATAAACATAGCATACACAATAGGGGTGAATAGGAAGGCTATTGCACTTCAATACGTTAATTGCCATGTGACTGAGTTTAGTCTACTATTGTCACTTGTCTATGATTTGCCTTCATTCAGAGCTCTTCACCCTTCCTCTTGCCTATACACGGTCTTCTACAGACTCCCTCTTGTCACTTTTGCTACGAGTTTATTCCATGTGCCTGGCAATTGCTGCATTGCTTGTGGTACAGCTCCTACTTAAAACACACCGGAAAGTCTTTTCAAACAAAAGCAGGCACTTAGTCAAAACACAGATGAATGTCCATCCACATTCTTCCAGAGGCTTCCAGATCTGTTTTAGAGGAGTGCTATTCCACAGCAGATGAAATTGGGGTTGTCGTATCTTGTGCCTATTTTGATATCTTAATCATTATTTATATAATTAATAATAATAATAATATTTTAGTAGAAATGCTGATTTCAGATCTGCTGGTAGATTGGTATAGTGTATACACTCATAAGTTTAATTACATAGGTGCATACCCAGACTAAGGATTCTGGGTTTGTGAGGGTTGGAGAAGGGATCATTTTGACACAAGTTGAGGAAATAAGAATTCATAAATTATGTATTAGTCATGTAATTGGGTTTTTTGTACTTTTATGTTCAGTGTTGCGTAGATGCTGAAGAATACATTTATTTCCAGGAATCTCAGAATTCTCTGTACATTTGGTGAATATATAGTTATATGTAGATATTTATTTGATGCTTTGAGATTTATATATCAGTAGTGACACAGTTAATATGAAAACATTGACAGAATGACCCAAGTCGTGGACAGAACTGAATTTGTTGGTTGGGTTATATGGACAATGCTTTTATTGATTCAATTTACTTTGTTTTTTAATCAGTTTGACCTAATCAAAAATACAAACAAAAAAAACACCTCCAGTTTATTGTTTTTAACATTTAGGCATTTTGTCATCCCTCTTTTTGTCATTAAAGGCCACGTGAAATTGAAGTTTTAAATAATCCTTGGGGGTTTTAAATCCTTATTCACTGTAAAAGCAATTTATTTGTTGACCTTAGGATCAGCAGTAACTTGACCCAGAACAGTCTGCAGTAGTGGCATACATAATGTCCCAGGAGGAGGGGGCACGCTGCATTCTGTAGCAGGTGGCTGTCTCATGCACATATTCTCTGTCTCTCGTTTGTGTTTCCTCTCTTTCGTTGTGTCTCACTTGTGTGTGTGTGTGTACTCTTTTTCTCTGCACTCACATTCTCATCTCTATCTTCTGTCAAGTTAAATCTGTCTCTATCACATTCACATTCTCTCTGTCTTTAACTCATACACATTGAACTCGATCCAGACTTATGTACTAATGGAGTGTTAACTGAATGTCCGTGTTTGCATGCAGGGAAAATGTTTTTTGTTTTTTTTTTTTGCATGTTGCACACAGATACTGGGCAGACTGGATGGGCCATGTGGCTCTTATCTGCCGTCACTTTCTATGATACTGACCAGTGTTACTGTTACACTATTATAAGACTTGTGCCAGGAAAGATCATCTCTCGATTATAATACTGTTTGCAACTAATGAAATCTACCTCCCCTGCAAATCAACATGGTTTTACCCACTTGTAACTTTACACTCGTAAGTGACTTAGTTCATTCCTCTACCGCTCTCGCTCTCCTTCTCCTCCTCCGCTCTCGCTCTCCTTCTCCTTTTTCTCCTCCTCCTTCTCCTTTTTCTCCTCCACCTCCTCCACATCCTCCTCTCTCGCTCTCCTCCACCTCCACCCCCTCCACATCCTCCTCTCTCGCTCTCCTCCACCTCTCTCGCTCTCCTCCACCTCTTGTTTTCCTCCTCCTCTCTCGCTCTCCTTCTCCTTTTTCTCCTCCTCCTTCTCCTTTTTCTCCACCTCCACATCCTCCTCTCTCGCTCTCCTCCACCTCTCGTTTTCCTCCTCTCTCGCTCTCCTCCTTCTCTTCCTCCTCTCTCGCTCTCCTCCTTCTCTTCCTCCTCTCTCGCTCTCCTCCTTCTCTTCCTCCTCTCTCGCTCTCCTCCTTCTCCTCCTCTACGGCTCTCGCTCTCCTCTTCTCTCGCTTACACAAATGCTTTCTCACATGTTCCTTCTCTCTTTCTCTTCCCCTCCCTCGCTCTCTCACACACAGGTTCTCTTTCTCTTGCCCCCCCTTCTCCTGGCCTTCTTCTCAGGTCCTCCTTACACTCTCTGTTTTGCTGTGTCAGCGCTTATTCTTGCCTGGTGGGGACCTGGCACTAGATATGTTCAGAAGCCATTATTTATTTAACCAACAAGCTGAGTGGTTTGTGCTCAAAGACAAACATTAAGTGCTGGAAGCATCAGCTGTCGGCATTTTCAGCCGAAATTAAATTGCCACCAAAAATATTCTATATGGAAGAGGAGGGGGTATAGAGCTGTCTTGCTGGTTCCTGCTGCACAATAGTTCAGAAGCTTCTCAAGTACTGTATTTTCTGCAAAGAAAAAATTTAATAAATAAAAAAATGGACTGAGTATACATGAAATAAAATCTGTTCATAAAAATAAGGAACATTTATGTTTACTGTGTCTGTCTGGTAAGATATAGTTCTAACAAAGTGCATACGTCAACACATAACTCAACTCTCTTTATTACAGTACAACACAAAATAGATTTTGTGTCCTAATCTATGGTATTCAGTGGTGCCTGTGATGCATTTTGTCAAATACTCTTTTTAATAGACTGTAATTGGCAGACTTTGCACAATTCATGTCCCTGGGGTTATTGCTTTCATAGCATAAGCTGTGACAACATTCTATAGTCTATTCTATATAGTGTGTGGTGTGTGTGTGTGTGTGTATATATATATACACACACACACACAAATAATTCTTCTAAACCTACCACCCCCATTTTAATCATTTCCCATTAATGTTTTACCATCAAATAAACACAATGGGATTATCTGGTGTAAACAGTATTAGAGTTGAGAGATGATGTTTAATAACTAGTGTAGTGTAAAAGTAACGCTGGTCAGCATCTGTGTGCAATAAGAATAAATGAATGAATGAATTTCAGCACCATGGACAGTGGAAAACTGCTTTCTATAAGCATAAGACTGGGTTTTCTCTACTTGTGTGCATTAAGAATACAGTACACTAAACAAAATGATAGTAAAAGAATGAAACGACATAGTTGCTGTGCAATATATAAATATATGCATCCAATTTTTCCTCTTCCCCCTGTCTTTCTTTCTTCTGTTTTGACCCCTAATGTCTTTCCTTTCATTTCCCGTCCTCTCTGCTTCTCTCCCCCCCCCCATGCTTCATTCCCCCTGTGTTCTGTTTCTCTTCTCTACTTCATTCTCCTCCTCTTCCTCCTCTGTATTTCTCCTCCTCTTATCTACTCCTTCCCCTATACCCTGTCTCATTTTTTCCCTTCCTCCTCCTGTCTACTTTTTTTTATTCTACCACCTCTCTACTTCTTTTCCTCCTCATCCTTTTCCTCAATTCTTTTTCTTATCCTTCTCCTCATCAACATCATGCTCTTCCTCTCTACTTCTCCTCCTCCCTGCTTATCCTCTCCCCCCCCCTTTTGTTTTGTCTACTTACTTACCTTACCTCCCTTCTTCCTCCTCCTATCTACTTTTCCTCTTCCTCATGTTTACTTCCCCTACTCCTCCCTACTTTTTTTGATGTCCAACAATGAATATATTCGGTGTCAATCATCCCAATGTTAAATAATGATCATCAATGTAGGGGGAATACTTTGCTTCCCATTATTGCCTTCAAATGCTAAACGTAGTTGAGCTACTTCACCTCTCATCTCTAAATCTGTTTTTTTAACCTACAGTACAGGGCAAGGCAAGAAATGGCTTTCCAGATGTGAGATATTTTCTGTATATCACTCCCAACTCTGCTGCATGACATCTACTATGTGTGATAGTCTGCAGATGTAATAATGATGGCTCGTGAGACATCAGAGTCAATGGATGGTAGTGGATCAGGCAATGCATATTGTTGCTTGGACTTCATTGACTGGTTTAAACCCTTTATGAAACATGTATTTCTGGATTTGCTTTATTAATACTGCTTTGCACACCAGAATCTGTCATCTAATCATCTAGATGCCCGGAAAGTTGTCGTCTTCAGTTCCCTACCCCCCGTCTTTCCCTCCGACAGTGCAGTGAGTCCTTTGCATAGCTGTCTCGCTGCTGAGTCCCGAGCTCCGCTATGTTAACAACAGATGGTGCTGTTTCGAATTAAAACAATTTAACACAGATTCCAGCAGTTGCCAACATGAAACACCCTTTAAAAGATGTTTATAAAAAGGCAAAACTCATTATCAAGAGTATTTAAGCAAAGTAGGTATTTAATCTTTGGAGGTAATTTGCATTTTTAAGACAAGCCTGGCTGCTCTGATTGGCTTTAGATGCAAGCACCCAAACTACATCAGGTGTAAATGAGACGCGGTTTAATACTCCTGTGTATCTTTATTTTTTATTAACTCTTCATTTCCCATTACATGGCTGTTTATAGCTCACAACTGTGTGTCGTAAAAGTGCATGTGCTGCGTAACTTTCTCTACCCTTTAGATTGTAAGCTCTTATGACCAAGGTCTTCTGCTTTGGTGTCTTTTTCCTTTACCCACCACTGACACTCATGTTCCTTCTTCCCTTCTCCGTATGACAGCACCTTTTACATATATCAAGACAAGTCAGATGCTGGGTGTATAGGGAGAGGGATTAGTATTATACAGAGAGAAGTAGTGATGTCACTTTATAGGGCATTGATGCGGCCTCACCTAAAATACTGTTCAGTTCAGTTCTGGTCATATCTCCAGAAGGACATAAATACATTAGAGACTGTGCACAGAAGAGACAGTAAAATGCTGCCTGTGTCACACACCATACAAAGACACACCAGAGGAACTAACCATGTATAGCTTGGAGCAGAGAAAAGATTGGCATATGAAGGCAGCTCTAGTTACAGGAGGTGGTGTATAATCTGGAATACATGGAATAGCTTGTCATCTGAGGTGGTAGGGTCTACAGACATTCTTAGGATTAATAGGAGTATATCCGATTATATCCAGGGCTGGAAGTGGGGGTGTATATGGGGGTATGCCATACCAGCACTTCTCAGACTGATCTAATTGAAAAAGTACAAATTTCCATTGACATTGGCTATTATATTCAGTGTTTCCATACCTCCACTTCTAAATTTCCACTACAACCACTGATTATATCTTTAATAAGTTGATGCAATGTGATTGGCCCCCTCATGCAGATGCTTCAACCAATCCCCACCTCTTTGTAAAGACAGTCTGACAAGCTGCCACTCATTGTCTGTTACCATGACAATCTGCTATATATTCACATTAAGATTCGCAAAAAATCTCTAATTATTTAAAGTAGATTTTTCAGCTCACTAATAAGATGCTGTAATAATGTTAGTGTGACATAGGGGACTTTTGGTATTTGGTCTTTAACTCTTTCTTTACCTTTAATTTGGTCTGATATGTGGCCCTTGGACATANTGTTGACCTCCACTCTCAATGGCCCCCTCGATGAATGACTTCATTAATAATGAGCGAGATGCTGCTTCACAGCTTGGTAGTTTTAATGCCATGCATCTGTGATTTTCTTCTCCTATAACACTGCTATCCAAACTATCATGGTAGGCCGCAGACCCAAAGGCTTCTGGGTAATTAGACATTTGCTTGCATTTACTGGCATGCGTCCATACAAAACTGCTGTATGCGAGAACAAATGGCCATCAATCATTTCACTTTATTACTCGTAAATATGGGATCAGTTTCCTTGCTAATCAATCACCACGGTAGTTTTTGGCTAGGGCTGCCGTTGTATTTGGCAGGTGAGGGTGGAAAATGGAATTAATGGTTGTGAAAAGATGATCTTGCATGTCTGATGTTTCTGTGGCCGATTAGTAGATGATGATATAGATAATAAGGGAATGAGACGGTTTTGAAGGTTCATATAGCATTTCTTTGTGTGTTGTCTCTGAACCAACTTTTCAGCTTTAGTCAAGAGTGGGTAAAACCATGTTGAATTGCAGGGGAGGCAAATTGAATTAATTGCAATCAGTATTACAGGTGAGAGATGTTTCCTAGCACAAGTCTAATAACAGTGTTTGCATTTTGCACACATACTGACCAGCGTTACTGTTACACTAACATTCATTTTAACTCCCCTGCAATTCAACATGGTTTTATCCACTCTTGACTAAAGCTGATGGATTGGAACCAATTACTTCATAAGCTGGCCACACACTATAAGATAAATTGTTCCAATCGAAAGGTTTTTTCAAGACTGGGTAAAACCATGTAGAATTGCAGGGGAGGCAAATTGAATTAATTGCAATCAGTATTACAGGTGAGAGATGTTTCCTAGCACAAGTCTAATAACAGTGTTTGCATTTTGCACACATACTGACCAGCGTTACTGTTACACTAACATTCATTTTAACTCCCCTGCAATTCAACATGGTTTTACCCATGAGAGTGTAACTCATGAGTGTAAAGCTGGCCATACACCAGAAAGATAATCTTTCCAATCAACAGATAAATGACCCTCACAGCAGAAATCTGTTAGATGTGTACTCACAAAACATGCATTTAATGAGTGCACATCTAACAGATTTCTGCTGTGAGGGTCATTTATCTGTTGATTGGAAAGATTATCTTTCTGGTATATGGCCAGCTTAAGTGTATTTTTTTTAAATTGTAGCCAATTTTATATATTTATTTTGACTACTCATGATTGAGGTGTATATAATTGTCAAATCATATGGTATATGCATCAATGGTAAATTGACTGACATGCATGCCTATCAGAAGCAGCAGGGGGTGCTGCTGCTACAGGACCTGAAGAAAGGGGGCGTGGCATTTAACCATCAAGAGTGCTGAGCGCTGTTTATAGAAGCATTGCCAGCAGCAGACGTCTTAGTGCATCTGTCCTCTGCTGATAGGATAGAGTAGTGGCTGGCCGAGAGTGCCAAGTAGAGCACTTGCCGACTGCACATGCACACAAGGCCTGCTAAGCATCTCCCTCACCGTGTGGCCTCCTCATTCTCCCTATACGTTTTCCACGTGCCATGCCCGATTGGGTGCCTGAGCCATCAGAGTGCCATTCATCCGTTGCACAATTTTTATAGCATCCGCCTCCAGGTAACCAGACACCAGCACAAAAATATTTCTTGCTTTGCTATTTCCCAACCTGAGAGCAGTTACACAGACATTGTTGAGTAGGAGGAACAGCATCTGTTGTGAAAAACCCCTTTCTGTCACTCCCCTCACTACAAATACAATGACCTAAGTGTTACTATGCACCGCGGCACTTCCCAGCAAGATTTACCTCCAATTTAATCAACTAAACTTATGCAACAGAAAGATGTGTCCTGCATCATAGTATTCCTTAGTTGTATTCCTTTTTTTTTTTTTTAAAGCAGATAACAAGTAAAAGCAGATAAGCAAAAGCATAATGCATGAATCAGCTATTTAATCCACCATTAAGTCCAAGCACTCTTATACAAGCAGTGATATATGATATCCTTGACTAACCCAGTGATACAGTGTATCGTATGAACTTTTACCATGATAGAAATACGGTGCTCTGACTATCCTAAATCTCATTCACTGCCATATATTTTGGGGCGAAATAAAAAAAAATTAGGCACCGATGGATGGGATTTTTTGTTTCGCTTTTATTTTCATTCTGTTTCGGAAGCATCTGTATGTCGTAGTTGGGATTTTAAACCAGAGAATATAGGGAAAATCTGACTTCCCTTAAAGGGGTAGTGGATAAGTGTAAAGGCTTACCCTCACATCTTATCCCTAACAGAGGTAAGAATTAGAGGCTCTGAGCAGTTGTGGGATTAAAAGAATAAATAAAATAATAGACAGACTAGGTGGGCGAAGTGGTTTTCATCTGCCGTCTTATTCTGTGTGCTTCCTTCACTTGTCACACCACACCACACCTCGCTGTTTCTTATGGTTCTCATCCATATATTATTGCCACATTCTGGTCTGCCATCAATGGTTCCATGCATTGTATTGTAGTTTATTTCATATTAGATGATACTGGGTTAAAAAATCCAAATTTCTTTTGGTAAGAAGATTGTACTTTACCAATCCCCATTGAAAGTAGACTGGATCCACTCCTGTGTTGTAATAGGACAGGATTGTGGGAGCACACTCTCGTTAATCATGTAACCAGCACGATAATTGCATAAACATACCATAGTGTAGGTGAAGGGATGAAGCTAAACATTTTTTGGGGTATCTGTTATTACACAAGATAATGGCATTTAAAGGTCCTGAGAAATAGTTTCAACCATCCTCTCATCTCCGTAAATTATATCCCCCCTCTTCTGTCAGGATTGGCGTTCTCGGCAGGAGAGGTGGCACTAGTATCTAGTATTGGTGCGCTTCCCCATTATAGTCCCGGTTTTATGCCTCTGAGGTCAGATAAGTGACCTGTTTATGGTGGTAATGATCACTGCGTGTAAACAAAACAGCTGTCTGTAAATTCTTTGATACTTGTTTATTTTAATTTAAAGTGATTTTTCTTGCGTTTTTCAGCTTTTCTTTTGACTGCTTTAATTACTGCCAAGAATATATCTTTGCTTTCTTGTTTTTTTTAGTAAACATTAATGATGTAGTACGGGTGATATCCTGTAATACCCGAGCGTACATACAAGGTTTCCATGGAGATGATTGTACTATAAAGCAAAAATGTTGTTTTCACTTTTTGGGAGAGCGACATGTCGGGCACTAATGAAGACTTGGCACTTTTAATGGCTTTACCCAGCTATCTGATGCCATTAACTCCTTCAGAACCTATTGTGTTGTGTGAATTAAAGTGGTTTTATTTAACTCCTGTTTTAACCAAAAATCTTATTGTAATATGCATGAACTGTTGTTACCAATGTTTAGGATAGTGTTGTGTTTTGTTTTTTTTTTTTGAGGGGGGGGGGGGAATTGTAGTGCTAACAGGATATGTTTCTTGGCGACCAATAGCATAGATCTTAAACATATTTAGGACTGAGAAATGAGTGTTTAATCATTTGTCCTTTACAGTTTACCAGAAAAGTTTACCCCCAGTTCCTACGCTAGTAATGCAGTGTTTTCCAATGGAGGAACTTGGTTACATATATAAGTTGAATCGCTGTTAATAAATTTTTTCAGTTAATATACACAAAGGACTGGATCCAGACTTTAATACTATTGAACTTACAAGTGCAAAGTTACGAGTGGGTACAACCATGTTGAATTGCAGGGGGCAAAGGGGGGTAAATGAATGTTAGGGTTTGCATGCAGGGAGAATACTTTATTTTTGCATTTTGCACACAGATGCTGACCAGCGTTACTGTTACACTGTTATTAGACTTGGGCTGAAAACGTTGTCTCTCAACTCTAAGGGGCTGATTCAGTCCTGTGCGAAGACAGGAAAAAACGCAATGTGTGCCTTTCCCGTCTCTTACGGTACAGGGGGATTGCGGTTTTTAATTTGCGACTCAATGAGCCGCGAGCTAAAAAATTTGAGTTTTTCTCCCATACACTGTTTGCGTAAGGGGGGAAAACTTTGCGACTAGAGGATTGAATCGGCCCCTAATACTGTTTGCAACTAGTTAAATTTACCTCCCCTGCAATTCAACATGGTTTTGCCCACTTGTAACTTTATACTCATAATCAAGTTCAATAATACGCAAGTCTATTGAATCTAGTCCATTGAGTATGGAATGCTAAACATGTTTATAAATCGCCTGATTTGTTTTGTACAGATCTGTTTGCCATAGTTGAAATAAAACTTGTTGTACCAGTATCTAACACAGTCTAATAAGGGGGCACAGGCCACAGGAAGGCCGACCGGCTACCCCAGTGGATGAATCCACCCCTTTCTCTCCTCACGTCATTCATGTTCTGAATTTCAGTCTCCAGCTCACCCAGCATTTGTCAATCAATGAGCAAACTATGTGACAGCAGCTGTCCATTCAATCCCCCTGCACAGTACAATATACCTGCCTTTAGTGCTGCTTGAAAACCATTTTACTCTTTCCAGGGAAGTTTTAAATCGAATCTTAATTACTGCATGGCTTCTGCTGCAGTGGCCTTTTATTTGTTCTCCGCCTGTTTGGGTCTCCCTGCTCTGTCTCCTGCCCTGTGTCCAATACACATTTTGCAAGTGGTTTTGAAATGCCAATCCATGATACATGTGCCTCTCTTAGCATTTCTTTGATTTATGTGCCGCATACTGCAAAACGGCCAAGAAAGCAAATTAGACCAATGCAATGGCAGAGAAAAAAAAACTCCCTCCCTGGTTTATCAATCACTGGGAGACTACTTCGCTTTCTCTATCTGATATTTGATATTTTAATACTGTGACCAATTTTATTCTGAATTACATCTCATCTATAACATTTGTTGCTGTTCTTTTCCCCCCAAATTCTGTACTGNGGGTTTCAATGAAATCTCTGACTCCACGCATGTGTATGTAATGCAGTAATATTATTACATGTCAGCAGGTATTTAAATCGGGGATTACATTAGTGTTATATAGCTTCTCTGGGGAAAGCTTGCCTGCCTCCCTCATTAAGTTCCCCCCTCCCTAGGTAAATAGCGATTGTTCCCTGACCAGCCCCACTCCAAGCACCACATACGCAATCTGTGCATTTTAGTGTTTTGGCGGGTATCTCAAGTAAAGCGGGTTTAATTTTTCAGTGGACATTGTAGAGAAGGGGAATGGATTTAGAGATCTGATCGATCCATGCTTCTGGGTCTTCTCTGGGGCTTGAAGTCCAACGTCTGTGTGAGTTATGGAAGTTGTCCTCCATGCACTGTCACATGTGCCAATACAGCAGTTTCATATTTTTTTAATGAATGTTAACCTGAAAAAAATGTTAACCAAAAAAATGATATATGCCTAAATAAGAAATGAGCCCCGTACTGGAACCAAAAAATATTATATATAATATATATATATATATATATATATATATATATATATATATATAAATAATTAATTAATAAAAACGAGACTTTTGGGACAAATTTTCTTGTTAGATTACCCCCCACTTCAATGGATTCCCATGTATTGCAGTGAAATAGTGTAAGTACAGTAGAAAGTTAAGACGTGGGATACTGCAAGTTCAGGTCTGTTGTTTTCTTTGCATTGAGTAACCACGTTTAGGTTCCTATGCACTACACGATATGTATGAATATTTAGCCTGATTTAAGTTTGGTTCTACTTTCTCCTAACCAAAGCCTGTCCTGCTGATCCCTTTTCAAAGCGCTCTTACTACGCCTGTCAGCTGAAATGAGAAACAAGGACGAGTTTGATGGGTTCCTTGTTTCTCAGTCAGCTTTTCCCTAAGGGGAAAATGCGTTGAAGATGAGGCGAGGACGGAAGTGGGAACACTCCAAAGGGTTCAGGTAATTAAAACATCACTTAAGGCAGAAGCACCCGTGCCTTGCGCAACATGCTAATAACAATAAGGAACAGAGCAGCAAAATAAGAAAAGCATAAAAATAAGTAAATCCATGCAAATGAAAAGCTTGCGTTTCGCTGCCACAATGTACAGCTATAGACTCTTGGCCGACATCTAGAGAAAGGGAGATGGATTCCAGATGCCGAAGTCTTTGCTGCAATGAAATCTTACACATAATAGTTTCCCTTTGAAAGAGAAAAGTCATTTCTCTTTTTATCTTTGACGTGAAAGACATTTAAGATACCTTAGTTCCCCCCCACGTGATGGGATTCATGTTTGAATTATGGCATTACTGTGACCGTTTTCTTTACATCTTTCTTTGTTATAAAGCATAAGTAAATGATCGGTGGCTAACTGACTTGAAGTTTACCCCAGAGGGGGTAAGAGAAAGTAAAGGGACTCCTTCCATGTCTGCAGAACACCCATGGCACAGCATGGCAGATATTGTCACACGCTGATGGGAGCAAGTAGCTCCAGTGGACCCTGGCTCAGCCTGGAAGACTCTAGCAATGAAGAAGTTGTTATTGAATGGAACTATGAGATCCTAGTATTAATTGTACTTTACTGATACATTAGCTTATGGTGCCTATGAGTCCTGATCTGTGGATGCATGTTGTAGGCATATGCCGAATTTGTCATCTACTCCATCCACCATACAACTCATTCTGTGGCATCCATTCCACTGTATATGGTCTCTAGGCTTTTAGTGTATAGTAGTTTTTTCTTTAACTTGTCTTTTACATGCTATTTTTTTTTCATATCCATCTTTGCTTATTTGTACCACTATGGCATTAAAGAGGTTACAGTTGTGTACATCACAAATCACAGCTTCTGCCTGCTATAAGGGACCTGCCAAATGATATCTATATGACAGATTAGTGTTTTTTCATGGCCTCACCTTATACACAACAGCAAAGTGGTGATAATGCAGGAAGGTTATTAATAATGAAAGCATACTGCTACGCTCTCCCTTTCCAAGTATATATAAAAAAAATATTTATAGCTGTGGATGGAAACATTTTCAGTGTTTACCCGCATACACTAACAGTCTCCAGGAACCTTCTTATACGATCATCTTAAGGTATCACCCCCCCCCCCCCATTACGTCCATCTCCGTACCCCATACACAGGGTGCTCGCTCTGTTGTAGTGGGACGGATACCTGAAGGTTTTCCTGACTTTTACGCTGTAAATTATACTTTGGGGACCTGCTAGTATATGCATTATTGTGGCTTACTTATCAACGTGTTTCACCACAATTCCACATATTTGTTAAATATTTTTTTTATTATTTGAGAAGAACATTTAGCATTTGAAATCATTTCTATGCTTGATATAAGGCCACATACCATAAAGTAGTACTTACAAACTCATGGTATGGGCATATTTACATGTCACTTACCCAGTAAATGGTATATTTACTGTACATGTAGGTTGTCTGAGACCAGTAGCTTAGAAGGAGTGCTGACCTACAGAAGCTAATTGGGAGGTAGGGGCACATTTTTGGGCGATCTCTATTTAATAGAACCTGATATGTGACCCAACGTTGGGACTCATTGTTGATCTTTAGGACCACCACAGCATAAAAGTCTTGATAATGACTAGGGGCTTATCATATCCCTGCAAATGTGTTTAACCAATGCATTTTATGTTCTATACGATGGTATAGTTGGTTACTGTTTTATAGCAGAGTGCTGATACATCATTTTCTCTATTGTTTCTACATAGGATTACCTCAATGTGCATCTAATCATTAACCTATAAATAAATTGAAGCCATTGTCACAACCTGTGTGTCTTAAAACATATTTGCTGTACTGCTTCATGCAACTAATTTAATAAAAGATCTATCTATCTTATCTCTGTTTGTCTATATCTATATATATCTTATTTCTATGAGTCTGTTTATCTTCTTATCTGTGTATCTATCTGTGTATTTGGTATGTCATTCTATGTACACACAGAGTATAGTATCGTTCGATTTCTGTTGTCACTAATAACTTGACATCTAACGGCTGCTTTATCCTACATATGATGATAAACTGGTTAATAGCAAACGTTTTATTAGCAAGTTTTGGTTTGAGGTTACTATCACACACTTTCTATCAGACCACTAGCCTGTTCCTGCTGCATCTGCTGTCAGCATAAATGTTCTCTGGAGACTGTCTTTTTGACCTTGAGACTAGGGCAGGTTTTCATGCATTTTGATCCATAAAGATGAACTCTTTCGAAAAATGTGCGTCTGTTGTATGTTTTTAGTTGACATGATGGTTTTTTTTTTCTCCACTCCTTTATTTCTAGCCAACAACTTATTTTTTGTATCCACTTTTTGGGGTTTGGGGTTAGGAATGTGACATCTGAAAAGGCACATATGGTAGTTTTCCAGATGGTTAAAATCCCCAAATGTTAAAACGTGTGCATTTCCAGGACCGATCTAACTTCAGTGTTTGTCCTTGAAGCATTTCTTCTGCTGGGGCAGTAAGTGGTCCTTCTAAAGTAGGTGAGTAGTTTGCACTCAGATAATGAGGGTGTGCTAAGCACTTCTATTACTTGCCACCCTTTATGTAGACCCTGATTTTACTCTGTGGCGTAAAAATGTCAAGATCTGGGTAGTAGCGGAATTGAGAGTAACAATTGGCCTGGACTGGAGTGCCAACCACTGCCCAAACTGGATAGGTCATGTGACTCCTATCTGCCGTCAGTCTGTGTTTCTGTAGATGGGTAGTGGGTGGGTGGGTATCTGCATGATATGCAAATTGGTACTTTGCCGGATTCCATATTGAGTAACTAGTAACTCTAGGGTGTATATTTACTAAGCTGCGAGTTTGCAGTGAGATTGGAAAGTGGGGATGTTGCCCATGGCAACCAATCAGATTTGAGTTCACATTCTCCAGTGTGTAAAATGAAACTGAAAGCTTGAATCTGATTGGTTGCCATGGGCAACATCTCCACTTTCCAATCTCACTGCAAACTTGCGGCTTAGTAAATATACCCCTAGACCTCTAGTCTAAATACATCCTTGGCATGTGTTCATAAGTTTTGTTGTTTGATGCAATGGCTAATTCTTGTCCATTTGGGAGAAGTCTTCTGATGCTCGGAATGTCCTGCAATGGTTTCCTTTTGTTCAGTTGAACCATCATCGCTCGACCTCCTATGTTAGCTCATTTTACCGCATGCAGACTGTGGATCCATCGCAATATCTGCCCAATGGTCCCCTAAATGGCGCAGCAAGGACGACATCGTCTCTGGGCACCTTGTTTGCTTGTTTTTATTTATTAATAAAAAAAACAAGCAAAGTACAGAAGAAGAAGAAAGTCCAAAGTGTTCGTAACTAAAGCACAGACTCACATTGGATGCGCAGTTTGTCCGTGTTGAGAATTTACCTCCCTGTTAGCGGATCAAACGCCTTTTGAACGACAAACATCCCCCAAACCGGCCTCATTACCAGAGAGCCTTCCTTTAATCAATTAAAGCCGCGTAATTTTCTCTCACTGGCTTTCTTCTACGGGGATGAAACCAGGGGCAGCTTTCTGGCGCTCATTCCGAGCTGCGTTCAAAAGACGAGCTGCATCTTTCTCGGCGTAGAGGAAACTCTTCCTCATTAACGGGGGAAAAGAAAACTATTTAATGAGCAGAAACAAGGGCCTATTTTTTTCCCTCTCTTTTAAAAAGAGAACAGAAGTCCGTACGCCAAATGCATGTATAAAGGAGGCTATGCCGATTAGGCCTTGGCATCTGCTAAATAATGCATCAATTCCCTTAAGGGAAATGATATATCCTGACATGGGGCATTTAGATCTCTTCTGCTTTATTTTGAAACAATATAAATTGTATTTTTTTTATTTATTTATTTTTTCTTGTATTTCATGTAGAATCCTGTGGGAACTGGTCTTTGTTCCATGTTTATAAGAATGTCTGTCTTAGATCATATGTGATGTTTAACAGTATAGAAAATCATTTGAAACATGTATTCGCTGCAGATTTATGCTGTAATAATAGCTTTCTTTTGTTTTATATTTCTCACAACATTTTAAAGTGGTCATTTAGCCATTTTTTCTCTAATCTTTTTGACACACAGAACAGTGGTAAAAAGAGTAGTACATACTTTGTACTTAATACATGCATAATATAACCAAAACAGAAATCTATATCTATCAGCAAAACAAAGATTTAAAAAATAAAATTAAACCAATGTAACAAATACATTACATGTTGTTGTAAATGTTTTCTAATAATCATAAATCTAAATTAAAGTGTATAACTTAGTACCTTGGTGGATGTAAAAGTGGAAACCTTGCACCCTACCCTTCCCATTTGGCGCATATGCAGTGCGGTCGATAGCAACATGTGCTCTAGACAGCTATCAATAGCTTGCAACAGATTAAAGGGGACCTTTATGGATATAGATCTGTAGGACGTATACTGATGTAAAGGTACCTGTAATAATTGGTGAGGCAGGGTAGAGGAGTGTGTATATGGTGGTAAAGATAGGGTAATAATAAAGTAAGGACTGGGTGACAGTGGTTTCCATATCAGGTTCTAGTTGTATGTACTAATTCAACAATTCTAGAATGCTAGATTGTGCCAATTTATTATGTCTAAATAATAGGGCCAAAAATGCTCAGAAAACAAAGATTTTGCAAGAAGGTGATGTACAGTGAAATATCAGTCGTGCTACTCTTTTTATTTATCTTCTGCACTAAACAAATGCTCTGATTCCAGTTACAGTTACAAGACTTCTCCTGCGCTGCACCCACTCTCGAATAACCTTCCCCACCCATTAAGACTATTTTCTGCTCTCCAAATGTTTAAGCACTGTCTTAGAACTCACCTGTTCATACAAGCTTACCAAGGTTTTCAACCTACTTAAGATTTCTTACCCTACTTAACTAATCTACTTTTTGCTTCCATACTAAAATGATCTTATCTTATAGTTCTGCTAATGACACTGCAGTGTATCTGGATCATACTGAGCACTTTTACCATAAACCCGGCTGCTCTTACCTCTTTGTATAAGTCCCCAATCTCCTATAGAGTCTGTTACCATCCAGTCATGTCTTAATGAATGTTGAAATGGTATAGCTATATCTAACCTGATAGCGCTATATTAAAACCTGTTAATAAATAGATAATTTATTTCTTTAGCTATTGCTTCATTCTAGTAGCTATTTATGACTTCTACCTTAAATTTTATTCCTTTCTCCCATTGCCTGACTATGCAATGCTCATTAGGATTGCAAACTTAGAGACTGGTTATGAGCACTTCAGCTGTGTTCAGTCTGACTTCAATATTCATATCATTTCTTGTATGGAAGCAGAGTAACAATCTTATCTGCAGCTCCTGGGATGTTTCTGAAGCGGTTTGAAGACGTTTTACCATGCAAATCCACATGGTAATATCGTAGTCAGGACATAACTCAACAGCCAGAAAATCAGAGAGTTCTTTACTTGTGGTCCGCTGTGTGTCCCTTACACCAAGACATTTGATGTATTTATTCTGCAGAAAAGGTCAAAGTAGCCGTTTCAAACTGGTTCTCCACTGTAACTTGCAGAATAAGTTTTGCTTATTTCTTTTTGTTCTTGTCGTACAGTTTTTTGCCCTTGAGTTGTGACCTGCAAACCTGAAAGCGCTCCCACCTGGTGATCAAAAATACATCAGCTTGAATACTGTGTGTGGTTTTTAAATAATGAATAAAGTAGACAGATACTGTGTTTTATTAACTTTGACCTTTTCGCCCATTAAAAAGGCAACTGCCTAAATATTTAATGTTTGCTTATAGATTTTAGGGTTGTTGTCTTGGAAGGTGGGGTGGAGTACATCTGATTAACAAAGCATAATGAGATCTACGGCCAGTTTTGTATTCTACTTTTGTCCGGTGTATAATTTCCATTTCCGAGCTAAACAACCGTTAAATATTTCTCACCTGTGTGGTTGCTTCAAGACCAAAAAACACTTTTATATTAGAATAAAAACATAAATAACACCTCAAAATAGAGAGGATCTCCCTTCAATTACTGTCTGTCATGCACGGCGGCAAATGCTCTTCCTGACCCGGAGCCTTCTGTCAGCGGCTCCTGCATAGTGTCCATTGCATCTGGAAATTTGGCACCTGCACTACTATCCTCTGGTGCATGGGTGTTGCCATCTTGTGTCCTGTCATGTGATTCGCAGCAGCCAGTTATTACTACCTCTGAAGCACACGAGCCATCAAGCCAGTCCGTGCACCGGACTTTCACTGATGCTACCAGCCTGTCTTGCAAGCAACTTACCTGCATTACTGCTATACCAGCAATCTGCTGTCCAGTCCAACAATCCGCTATCGAGTCAAGTCTCTGGAACAATCCAGTCTATGGAGAAAAATGTTCCTAGAAAAAGTGAGAGTTGGAGTACAAAGTTGAGTTTGCAAAGTTTGCTTTGTATTCACGTCAGCATCGCACAGCCTCTCTACTGTCATTAGCTGGGAAACCACAAGGATCTGGAAAAAGAGAGGCTGTGCTAAGGTGACATGTCTGTAAAGCACAGCGTTTCTCCCTGCAGCTCCTGGCTCTGGACTGCATACTTTTGTTCGGTTCTAGTAGTTTGTTTCCATGCAGTCTTATCTGACCTGTCCAATTTAGGGTAGGTGAGAAGACAGCCCTGATGTGTGTGTGTGTGTGTGTGTCCGCTAAAAAAGATCATCAGTGTTTGGAAAGTTATATCGGTTGCATAGTCTGTTACTAGCTATTTTACCCCCATAATATGGCTTTGGCCTAGATAATAGACATCCGCCTGAGTGCAAGAAGACTCTTTGACGTCTCTGTTTCTCCAAAATGCTCCCCCTTCCAATCTTAATATAAATGCCTGCGTGAGCTCTCTCTCTCCTTCTTCTGTGTGATGTAGAGCTGCTTTCAGACCCAGTTGAAAGAGTTAGATATTGAGATGGTGGTCCCCACAGGCTTGTAATGCGAGCAGCCCATTAGAACACAGTAATACACGTGTTAGAACGAACAGTCTTATAAGATGTCTGCCTAAAGGCACCCATAAAGTGACAGCACTGAACACCATCGCCTGAATTCAGGAACAGGGGGCCCCTCTGCCTGCCGAGGAATTAATTGGTGCTGCTCGGAAGTGTTTCTTCGGAGGGGAGATAGCGCTTTATCTGTCATCAGTGTCAATTGCTCATTTTCCGCCTGAACTTGCCTGCGCCTTCATTAAATCCTCCCACTCTCAATCAGTCTCCAGTTAATGAATCCTGGTTATGGTGGCACCATTGTCNTCGCTGACCCCCGGAAGGTCTCATCTATTATAAGTCTGTGGTATTTGCGTCTTGGATACTTTTTATACCAAAATGTTCTCTCTCAACTTTTGAAGATTGAAACGTTTTTGTAATATTTCAGTTTTATACATAAAAATCCATCTTATCCTGCATTGCTAAATATATATTTGTTGTATTTCTANATCCGTTCTATTACTCTCGCGGAAGGAAGCATATAGCGAAATGTAGAATTGTAAAATAAATTTTAATGTAGTTAACTGAAACCTGATCCCTATTTAATGGTGCTATTTATAATGTCTCTAGTCCTGATATAGTACAGTTTTCTATTGGACAGAATATTTAGGGTGCCAAGTTTCGACTGTGTGTTCTCCAATGCATTCAACCCTGAAACAATTTCTACTTTATGCATGTGAATATCGGCCANTGTGAGGGGTTTAAAGTAGAAATACTGGCTGATGTTGCCTATTGCACTCTACTGTTGAATTTAAACTGTAATTTAGAGTTCAGNCAATTACAGAAAAGACGTGTAATCTCATGTTGTAAATATCCTCCCTCCTGTAGTTGCCTCCTACTGTGCACTCCCTTCTCTCCTAGGGTGAGATCTAGTATGATCATGTGAAGAGTTGAAGATAAGAGAGGAGAGTTCCATCATGATCTATTGCAATGTGGGGGGGAAGGGGGGGGGGGGGTAAATATTGGAAATATTGTTAGTTGAAAGGTAATGTTTTCAAACCCAGGTCAGTATCTGTGTGCAATAAGCAAAAGCAAAGTATTCTCCCTGCATGCAAACGCTAACATTTTTCTCACTCCATGGTATTATCCAGGAGTAACTGGCCTCCTTCTGATATTCACCATGGTATTACCCTGGTGGAACTCTCATCCCCTTACACTTGTCATGGTATTACCCTGGTAGAACTCTAACCCCCCCTCCCCTGACACTCATTATGGTATTACCCAGTTGTATATTTTTTGTAAAGCGATTGCACTTTATTATGAATAAATGACAGATTAGCCCATTCTCTGACAGAACACTTGGTAATNTACTCGGTAGGGGTAGAGGTGCGCTGCCATTTCATGCCTTATAAACCTCATTCTGCATTTCCTTACGATACGATACCTCCCAGGATATTCTTGCTAGCACTGTTTTTCAGAGCAAATAATTAAATATTATGTACATATATATATATCCAGCGCATGCATATTGTGAGTAGTCTACAAGTAAATGACAGTTTGATATATATGACACACAGGACTGCATCCAGGCTAGCGCATGGTATGATTTTGGCGCTCTGAACACGGGACCTGCAGCAAGCTAAATTTGCCTTCCACGCAGTATTCCAACGATGCCTTGTGCATACGAATTCCAGAGCCTACCTCCTGCTTTCCTGCTTATGTAAAATTATGGTGGGCTGAGCTCTGGATAGCATATAAGGGCTGGACCCACACATTCCCGCACTTCCAGCACCACGAATGGATGTTTCTCCAAGTANGGAACTTAGAAGTTCTCACACATATAAAAAAAAACTTACCCATTAAAGTCTTCTCTAACTTACTGTGTCTGTGCAAAATTCGGGGGAAAAAAACCACCAGCGGAGGGAGGCCACTAATCCCTGCTTTACCTTTTTTCCTTCATGGCACGGCAGACACCAGGTTCCAATTTCTAGTTGCCGGTCAACCTGCACCATGTCACTTGTATAGCACAGTACTTTGGAGGAGCTACGGCTCAACTTGCACCCTCTTATTGTTACTAATCACTCATATGCATTAATTGACCAANACTGCAGGGGTTCAACTGAGCATCAACTATTGAACACACAAGTCGTAGCACGGAATTGGCTGAACAGTGGCAGCTTGTGTGTTCTGCAGCAGCCCTCCGCTTTTTGTTGCATGAGCGTTTTCATGCCAGCTCCTGGCACTGTTTAGTGGTAGCCCCGGGACTGTGTAGACCTATATTGTACACCATACAACTATGCAAGCAGGAGATTAGAAATGGATTGGCTGCTTCTTGCCTTTTGTGATGATGTCTCATTAATAGAAGTTAGTCCTAACATTTTTCTTTGCTGGGTTAACAAACTAAATATAATCAAGAAGATGGTTTTATGGCTATAAATACACCTCTATGGATTTATTATTCTTTAATAAAAGCAGGAGTCAATAGTGCTACTTCCAGGAATTAAATAGCCTTTATTCTATCCCTTTTGTTTCTGTATAATGTTTTTTTTTTATTGTTTTTTACGTTTGCATTATTGTTAAACATGGGGTCTTTCAATAAAACAATGAATGAATAAAGTATGAGTCTGGTTTTATAAATACAGTTTGTTTTGCAACTTATGTATCAGTCCTTTTAGACATCATTTAGTTTTGTTTTTGATTTTTATGCTTTGTTTTTATATTATGTCATAGTTTGAAACAGTGTTTTGTTCTTCTGTTCCCCCTNTAGTTGCAGTACCATGCTGGACTTGCCTCCGGACTCCTCAACCAGCAGTCTCTGAAACGCTCTGCTAATCAGATGGGAGTGTCAGCTAAGAGAAGGCCCAAAGCGCAACCAACTACCCTTGTCCTTCCACCTCAGTGAGTCTTGCATTCCATAGAGATTAATACAGTGTGTGTAATATAAAGAAACACATATTCATGCAAAATAAAATGTCTTCTTTTATCTATTCTTGTCCCAACTACAAGTTAATGGGTCTGGATATCATTTTGATTCTTAAAACATGTAATTAATTGTTCAACAAAAGTGCTCTGCTATAAGATCAGTAGTAACCTCACTCCTCTATAGTCCTGTGTTTGAATATGAGAATGATGCCATTGTCCTTTTTGACCTACAGAAATGCAACCCAAACTTCCTCCTTTAGTTTCTTTCTTATACTTTGTGCTGGATCTCCAGAGATCTGCAGAGTCAGTCGTCCCCCTCNCATCTCTTATTGCAGAGCATTAACTAGCAATATTCATGGGATAGCTTGCATATAACCTGTAATGAAGCCGTAATCCCCTCTCCCGCGTTCCAGCTCCTCTCTTGAATTGGAGCACAGACAGTGGCCTAATTAAAAATTAAAACAATGTTTGCATTTCCAGCACATCGAGATATGTATTTGTACAAGACTGGGGCTGAGCTAATAAGAGCAAGATCTTTGTCCAATAAGTTTCATTATCAAAGAGCTCATTGGGTATTCTCTGGACTAAACGCCCCGAACAAAGAGAAATGTCGTCCTCTTTTAGACTCTAAATTCATCACTCTTGACCATCATTAAGAGGTGGCCTTTTATAGAGAGAAATGTTCAGTATTGTGTGCTACTGCAGTATGTCCACATGNCCGGTTACTGTTTTGATTCCATGGTATATTTAATTATTAATGTGTGTTTTAACAGTTTGAAAGTCTGAATTATATTGCTTTTTTTTGCAAATGATGTATCTTTTTATTACATGTCTAGTTATAAAATTCTGTTCTTTATGAGAACAGGAACCCTAACCTTATGTCCAGCTTTGTGTAACTGACCATAAAC